>VYXB01007952.1:1200939-1318812 GCA_013397135.1 Pachyramphus minor | reverse complement strand
CTTGGCAAGCTCTTCTGCCAGCTCCCTCATCACCCTAGAATGGATCCCGTCTGGCCCCATAGACTTGTGAGGATCCAGATGGCTCAGTAAGTCACCAACTATTTCCTCCTGGAATACAAGGGGCCTATTTGGCTTCCTATCTCTGTCTACCACCTCCAGAGGCCAGTTGTCCTGAGGGCCACCTGTCTTACTGGTAAAAACTGAGGCAAAGTAGGTATTAAGTACCTATGGCTATCGCTTTGCCAGCAGAATTTTTTGAGTAATCCTATGGATATATAGACTGCAGAACTATAGAGTTAATACAAAGGAAGGTCTATTCTTTGCATAGCTGTAAAATAAAAGTAAGATGGTGTTGGATTTCTGCATTGATGCCTAACGGTTCCTTTAATTGTGATGACAAAGTATTCACATGCTTCATCGATACCTCCTAATATTTTAATTTTTTTTAAATACACCGTCTATTTCTATTACTACACTCACAGTTCTTAGGTTTTCGTGTTTCCCAATACTTTATGAGATCTTGCATTAGAGTTCATTCTGGGATTCCGTATGTGATGTTGTATGCTATTTCAGTTATGACTCTAACGGGTGACTGACTTGTTGTAGATCCTAAAAGGAACATATTTCTACTAGTTAGTGGGTTTGTTTAATGTATTGAGTCTTAATTAGAGTAGACTTTTACACTGCTTTATCTCATGGCTAAAACTTGGAACTATATTTATGGTTCAATCAGCGTTTCTCAACCTGTTTATTGGAAGATAGAGATTACATCTAACTTAAAATATTTTCCATGCATTCCATAGTGTATTTTTCTATTTTCAAATATATAAAATATAAATAAATATATAAAAATATATAAATTTTATAAATATATAAAAATTGAGGTCCTGGGTGGTTAGGAGGGTTGGGGCAGAATGTGTATGTAGATGGTTTTCTTTTGTGACTGCTGTGAAGGTGCAGCATACAAAGTGTGTGGGTGTGCCAAAATGTCTTAATATTCAGAACATAGCAAGATAGGCTTCTAGCATTATGTTTGAAACCTAAAAGTAAAAGATGATATTTCCAGATAAATGCCATAACACTAAAAAAAAAGAGGAATTTTGCACATGATATCAATATGGTAGAATTTTACATAGACTTGCAGAAATCAAGTTGCTGATGGTAGCAGGATTAATTAGAAAAACTGACCTGAATTTGGCAATTTTAGAGAATTCCCAGAATATGTGTGACTTGAATCTTCCCTCTCCCTTGATCCTTAAATTGCTGTTGACTGCAGTTTTGTTACTGATAAACACAACTGTTTTCTGAGTGGCTTCTTAGTAGAAAAGACTTGATGGTTTCAGTCTTACAGTTTAGTAATATACATAGGAATTTAAATATTATTATTTAACATTATCAGTTTAATCTCTTTTTTTACAATGACATCTTCTCTGCTTTTTGGCTGGAAGTTACTTTGTTTTCCATGTGTTATTTTGAAATGACTTCCAAATTTGCACTTTATTAAAATTGCACGTCTTAAAATTCTTAATCTTTTGTCCCCAAATAAATGTCATAGTGGGCCACAATATCGGTGTACATACACAACACAAAAAAAGTCCTACATTATTTTGAAACTGATGCCTGTAGGGGAACTGAAGTTCATGAAGAAGTGGGAGTAGAAGACTTACTGTTGTCTACCAGTGCCCTATGAAACCTTAACTGTTTATAATTGCAGGGTGAAACTCAGTGAATAACCATCCAGCAAATCTGATCAGTTGTGAAGTTTGAACATCAAATTTGCATTATTTCAGAAAACTTCTGAAAGAATGTAATCAATTTCTTAAATATAGTGTTTTAAAGATAAGAAAAAAAGAAAAAAAAGTAAAATGCAACAATTAAATGTTCTCTCCTTCAGGACAGGGTAAGAAACTTCCAGTTCAAACTCTGTTGTCATGATCCAAGTCTTGGTTGTGTATGATGAGGTCATCCACCTTGCCAAAGAACACACTGCTCAGTTTTATTGTCAGAAAGCTGAATATCTGGCCAAGAACAGATGATATTCTTCCCTGTTGATTTGTGCATGCTGGGATCCTGTGCTGAAGCTGTTGAGCATATGCAAGGGTCTTGGAGCCTTGTGACAGCATTGGAAGTTGTATTACCTTTACAGAAAATTATCCCTGAACCTTGGAACAGGTAATATAAGAAAGTGTGAGGAAAGACTTTAAAAAGTCAAGGGTGGTAATATTAGTGATCTTTGAACCTTAATCTTTTGCATTGAAACACAGCTTCAGACACCGTAGAAGAGTTTAACTACGCTCCTCCAAATTCTTTATCCTAAGTTGGTGATGGATGACCTGATGGAACAGATAGGGGGAAAGATCTGGTGATCTTTTCTGAGTCAGTAGTCAGGGAAATGTCAGTGATGGAGTCAGTCTTTCATCTGGAAATACATGATGTATTATTCTAGCAACCACAACTTTAATTCAGTGGGACCACATCTGAGCTGGACACCCTGTGTTTCAGGCACTGTCTTGGGCAAGGTAAACAACAACAGATGAGTCAGCCTTAACCCAAGCAGTATGCTGAAGTACAAGAGTTACTGTCTCACACTCTAAGTTCCAAAGACCTCTCTTGACACAGACTGTCACAGAATGTGACTTTTTTTATGATCTACAGAACAGAGACTATGCCTGTGAATTCTTCCTCACATTATGCACCTGATTTTCATACCAGTACAGATGTGAACCCTGAAAGACCACTGTCACAACCATTTTCGCCCGTTAAAGCTTTTATCCCTCGTTACAGTGTCCTGCTTATAACGTGTATCAGGATCCACCTTCACACAAATGCAAGAGAAAAGCTGTATTTCTCTTCTTACTGAAGAAGTTTTATTTTGATTACAGTAATGTGCTATTACTCTGTGAGACATCTGTATACATTTGCACTTGTGTGCACACCAAGGACATTGTTTGTTGGAAAGATGAATGTTTGTAAATAGAGCTCAAGGGGGCAGGATGCTCTGACTTCCATGTTCTTTGTCCAAAGAAGAGAATGCCCCACACAGACACACACTCTTATTTTAAGAGACTGTAGATGTAAATGTAATAATGAGACAAGGGGATAATAGAATTCTTTGGAAAAGAAATACAAATATTATACCCTTGACATGGGAATGCAGAGTAACAGTTTGTGCATCAAAGGTCCTGTGAACTTTGATAAGAAACAGTCTTGTTATTTTCAGGAAGCAGCTCATATAGTTAATACTTCTAATACTGACACTTTCTTTTAAAACAGAATGCTTCATATTTTTAAATTAGGTCAGCAGAGCTAAGGTGCAGTGGTGAAAGACCACTGAGCAAGTTTAACTTAGGCCACTGAGCAAGTTTAACTTTGCTTGTTTTTACCTTACACGTTGATTATTCACTTTTTCATCTGTGAAATCTTGTTGGTACTTCCTGGTTCACTGAAGCTGTAGCTCAGAATATGGCTTTACTCTGGCGTTCTTGTTGTGACCCATGTAATCTATAGTATTTCTGATTCTGCAGAGATGTTCACTGAACCGGAAACATGTAAGAATATGTGGAGAGCAGGGGAAAAAGCTTTTATTAAAAAGTTGGATTGATTTAAGAAATAAATGCTTATGCTGACTTCCAACCACAATACGGTTACAGAAATACTTATGATTGATGTCTCTTTCACAGTATTTTAACTTTTGCTCTCTTTTTTGGTTGAGACTTATTAATTGTATCAATGAGCTATTTCATTATCTTTAAAATAATACTCTTGTTAGAGTAATACTGTTGTTCTGACTGGGCTCTGTACCTCAGATCCTTACTTGCACAAGTACATTATAGTCTTCCCAAATGTAATTGTTACCTCTGAATCTTCTTTTAGTCGTGATCCCTGTATACTAATCTGTTCTGTTTGTTTTGCCAATCTGCATACATAAAATATAAATCTGTGTGTATAGAAGAACTGTACTTGGTGATTCGAAAGTTGACTTGGCAGGAAAATTATTTTATTTAGAACTGTATTAATGATCTCTTTGTCCTTTAGTTAAGTATTTGGGCTTTTATTAGGAGATTTTGGTTTCCAGTGGATATGAGTTGACTGTTCTTTGGCCTCTGCAATGACATTACTATTTTTAAAGAGATGGGAAATCAGTAAAATTGGAGAAAAGAATGCAAATATTACTTTCTAAATAAATTATAGTCTGGTCATCTGAAGAGATGACTGGAGAGATTTGAATCTTGGTGAAAGCCTAATGAAGAATTTGAATTCCAAGTTTCATGTGTCCCAAAATCTTTATCTGGGAAAGCAAGTTTAAAAACAGGGCTTACCTTAAAAAAAATGTATCATAACCACATTTTTAGGAAGCAGTCATCTAAATGGAAAGTATTTTATGTTTTCTTTTTATTTCTTTGCTCATGTCTGAGAGCATCAAAAGCGTATTTTTGCATTTAGAAATATTATAAATGCACTTTACAGTGTTTCAGAGTAATTCAAACTAGATAGATAGATACATAAAAAGTTGTCCTGTCTCATGGTCTTTGAACATGAGCATCCTTCAAAGGTGGATGCTGATCTGCATTTGTAGCTCTCAGTACAGGACTTCTAAGTGTTCAAAGTGTAAAAAGTAAATAGCAATGCAGAGATATGTGTGAAGTAAATGCCTTTCAGTGATTGTTGTTAGCAAGGAGATATCTTGGCATGTGGCAAGGTAATAGTGTCTGTACCCAGACAGTTCCTAGAATAAATTATATCACTACATCATAAATCTTGAATTGTTCTTTAATGAAAATTTCAAGTAGCAAGCATTTAAAACACTGATGAAAAGAGTTGTCCATGCACTGAAAATGCATACAAAACTATAAATACATATAACTGAATGTAATGCTTGCCCAGAATTGACGTGTCTGTCGCTAATATGCAAAGCTCAGATGAACAGAGTAAAGTGCTTCTTTCTTTACTCCCTCTGCCTCACCCAGATGCCCAGATGATTCCTGATTTAGGATACTGGTGTTATTAGTCTTAATTTTAATGCCACTTGTTCTTTGCTTGCTGTTTACACATAACTTTCTAACATGACTTTTTAAGTAGCTCAGAACATATTGACCATACATAGAATCATTTTGTAAAAAAGTCAATTTTTGTTTACAGTCAAGCTTTGTGGAGTGATTTGTATAGGATACATGCTTATAAGTAAACATAAACTTTCAGTCTTATCCTTACAACCAGATTCTCATGCAGTTGCTCAGGTTGTACTGTCCTTCATTCTGCCAGTAGCCATTGAAGTAGCTTACTGGAGTGTTTGTTGGTAAAAAAAATAAGAGCTTGATCATCAAGAAGCATTTTTGTGGTGCTCTTGGTTTACAGACAAAAAGCTGTTTGTTGTTTTGAGTGGATGCAATTGCTGCTCACTCCTTAAGAACAGTTAAAAACTAAGTTTGCAGTCTCTGAAAACTTTGTTCATCCCATTATCAGCTTGTGCTGGCAGAGGCAGGTGCTCCTGTCAACCTCAAGGTGCTTTGCGTGAGATCCCAGGAGAGATATGCTGGTGTTGGAATCTCTTTCCTGCCTACAAAACTTCATCAGAGTAACTGGGGGTGGGTGGGTGGCAGGGTGTGGTGCGTCTTTCAGGTTAACTTTTTTAATGGTAAAACTGTAGTGTTTTATTATAACTTAATGACTTTTGCATTCTGCTTAGAAATCAGTTTATAAGGAAACAAAACAAAGATTAAATTTCACTCCTCTGTAGTGTTAAATAAATTGAGGAAAGAAAAGTGCTTTTCCGTGAATGCACAGAAAAATCAGGCCAGAGATTAGTACCCAGCAATCTAGATTTCTAACATTTCTTCCTATTTTGGGGGGGGGGGTTTAATTTAAATTTTAATTCACTTGCAGATACATTCCAAACTGTGTAAATGCTGGTTTTTAGTCTTATTTGTTTTACCTGATATTGGAGTAGATGGAGCAAATGTAGTTACATTTAAGTTTTGTTGGATGAGTTGAAATTTAATATCATGAGCATTTTACATATCAGTCTCTTTTAAAAATATTAAATATTCCCATCATCAAAACAAAACTAATAAATACAGTTGTTCAGTGAGGACTTAGATTCAGTCATTCAATCAAGTCTATCACTCAATATGATAGAAGGATCCTTGCTTGCAAATGTATTTTGTATCTCTTGCATATAAAAATGAATGTATAGAAAATTTTAGCTTGCTTGAAATCAGTTCAAAATATTAATTTTATACTGCAACCAGTATTAATTTTATACGATGCCACATCTAGATTATTTATTTCAAATTTGAGTCCCAGACTTGCCAAAACATGGTTTTGACCTCTGAAGAAATCTGCCTTGTTTTCTGAGATTGTTTTTCAGACCTAAGCAAACAGGTATTGTGCTGAAAGTGTCACTGCAACTTTTTATACTGCCAAACTATATTCATTTTTATCATCTTAAATTACATTAATCCTGAAAGTTGTGAATCTAGAATGTATTTTCGTGGGCAAGAATGTTATTCTTTCTTTTTAACCATTTGTAGTTTCTTTTCCTAGCAGCGTTCTTTACCTAACTCTAACAACTGATCGATATTGTGAAAGTGGTGGTAAATTACCACGACCGTAATAAAAAAAAGTAGTATAGGTAAAACGGGTTCCTATTTAAAAGATGAACAACAACAACAACCAACCAAACAAACAACTGAACAATGACAATTAAAAGACCCGGGGATGTTGCACTGTTTGTGTAGCAACCACTGTTTTCATGTTCAGTTATCAGTGCTCAACAGTGTACTTGGAGGTCTTGCTGATCATTTTAATGCTTGGTATTTATTTATTTCATTTTGTTTAATGAAGAAAACTCAGTATATTGTCCTAGAAGCTTACTTTTCAGATTTTGCAAAGTAACTTTTGAATTAGGGATGACTCTGAGCTCAAACTTGCGCTTTGCCCAGATTGAGGTGTTTTGCTGCCTTACCTTGGGAGAGGGGCTGCGTTTGGAATGCTTTGATGCCACGGGCAGTGCATGTAAGTGCCTTTGTTTTCATTAAAGATCCTATTTAAAGAATCAGCTCTCCTTGATCAGACCTGGTGGGTTTCCTGGAAGACAGGAGAAAGAATTTCCTGGAATAATTATATATTCCCCTTGAGTGAAGCAGATTTCTCAGTCTCATTTGCCACTCCACATTCCTTAGCCTGCTTTCCCCTGGTGTGTTTTGTTATTTTTTAAAAAAAACAAACATTAGATATAGGAAAAGGTTGGGGGAACACGTAACTGCTTGTATCGAAGCTGGCTAGAGAAACTGAAACAGTTTCTTGTGCTTTATTTGACAGTTGTTTTTCATCTTACTGCACCCTGACATTTGGTGGGAAAAGGCCAAACTTTGTTAATTCTTGTGATGCAAGAAGCCTGTTATTACTCATGAAATAAACATAACATACAAACTTTATTCTTCTCTGATGCAATTCACATTTCAGCTTCAAAAACAAATTCTATTGTTCATTTCTCTGATCAGGTTTTCATAAGTATGTTACAGGTATGTATCATGTGGAATGACATGGGATAAGTTTTACCCTAACATAAATTACCTTTCTGAATGCATGTTATTTTCATGCATTTATTTTCTGGAGACCTTTCTTTCTCCAGAAAGGATCCTGAAATAGGAATTTCACACTCAACTTCAGTGAAGCTTGACTAACTTGGTAGGATTCAATGGTACCATAGTCTAGTAAGTATCTGTTAAAATATCCACTTAGCATCTGCAGCCAGCTTGTGCTAAGATCAATGTCTCCTCAGTCCACTGTTCTCTGTATTCTGCCTTTCTATTCCACCTTCCCCCACCAGCTGCATTACATGATTAAGTTGTAAATCGAGTTTATTTGTTGCTTATTTTAAGCGATCCCATCGCCATTTGTTGGAGTTTTCCATTCCTTCAATTAGTCATACCAGAAAAACAATTATTGAGGAGTTGCGAGAGGTGAGATGTCAGAAACCTCCAGGAAGAGGTAGGAGCAGGCAGCTGGGGCTGGTAACCTACTGAAGCAGATTTGACCTGACCATATTGTTGGGAGGCATCTGCAATATCAGCTCAGCTGGCTGTGTGGCATCTTGTTTCTCAAAGGAACATCCAGTAGGGTGAACAGTTTGTGTTCTGTTACTTCCCTCACTTTTACCCCCAAACCAATTGCTATGTGTACTGGCAGTACCAACTTCAAGAGCCCTACCAGAAGCCCAGCTCCTTTGTCTCATTTCCTACAATCCCCCAGGCCAGAAGCAGCTTGTCCTCCCCAAAGCATGCCAGTACTCTTCCTGCACATACCTTCCCATCCTTTCTACCAAATTCTGAGGGTTTTTTTCTTCTCATTCTCGTTACTCATCCTAAACCAAGTTCCTAATGCCATGTCCTTCATTTATGCATCAGTCCATTGCACACTCTCCTTCCAGTCTCATGCCCCCTTGCCTCTCAAGTCTTTTGCTTCCATGGAAAGGCAGGTCCTGCTACTGCCCAGGATAGGACTAGGGCTGCTTACTGCTTTATGCGTTGCTGCTTGGCGCAGGGAATTGCACTTGTGTGCCAAATACAGAAATACCTCCTCTCAGAAGTATACTCTTCTATACTGGCTGGAAGGCAATTCTTTGTTGATAACTAAGAAAAGGTAATGACTGATTTTCCAGAGTCTGCATCTTTAAGGAAAAGGAACTGTAATGTACAACTTGGTTGGGCTCCAGGCACAAGAGGAAATGGGTTGTAGCAGTTGTGACTGTGTGGAGCAGATGTTTTGGTTGGACTGGCTATCAACCATCTGACTCATAATAAATTGTCAGTTCCAGTAAATTCCCAGTTTTCAATTACAGTAGGTAGGATACAAGAAAACAATGCTGTTTGGATGGTGTATTTAAAGTGGGTTTGATGATAATTTTCATAAACAACTCATATTAACTTTGTAAAAAGATTAAGTATCTTGCAAAGGGAGCAGCTATAAACATCGAAGAATGCATTTGAATGTAAATTGAGATTAATACAAATGGAAAACTAACAAATGATTGTTTAGACAGTGCTGATACAATTGGAAGAAGGATTTTAAGTTTTTCTTTGGGGTTTTGTAATACCAAAAGTCTTTTCAGGAAGTATTTGGGGGGAAAGAATTCTAAATGCATTAAAGCTTCCATTTTCATGCGTTCTGTGCTGCATTTATATTTTCACATGGCCTCCCATTCTTGAGTTTTGAAAATATGCGCTTGATGAACCTTTTATCTGCACTGGCTAAGCAGACAGAGGGTAAATTAGAATCAAATACCATGAACTTTCTGTTTGTGAAAAGTTTTATTTGTTCTTGTAAATTGTTGCTAGATTTCTGCAATAGGAAAAAAGCCTATGGGTTGAAAATTTCCAGATTTTTTTTATTGTTGTTCTTTTCTTACCACAATGCTCTGGAGGTTTAATCAAGGATCAATCCCCACTGTGCAAAGTACTCTGTAAACATAGGAAACCCCTTGCAGTTCTTGAGAAAGAAAACTATTTATTTTCAGTGTTAAATGGTGTATCCATTTTTTTTCCTGTTTGATTTGAAAGAACATTTTCTGAAATAAGGAAAAGATTATTTTAAAAAAAAATAAATAAATAGTAGTGAGGTGGCAGAAAGACACCATGAAAATTTAGAGCACTGTGGTATAAAAGATCCAACACTAGAAGTTGGGTATTCTTATTATCAGCATGAGTTACGGAAAAATTAAAAGGTGTGCATTATTATGTGCTTAACTAATGATATCAAGCATTTTAACATTTTTTACATTTACAGTTTTTAAACCTCAACATTCCTGTGGCCCAGGATGTGTTCTCTGTTCATTTAGTAATACCTTCTGTAGAGTCTTGTGTGGAAAAAGTTCTGTGAGTATAAAATGGCACTGTGTTATGGCAGTTCTAATCTTGGCATCTAACATTTATAGAAAATTACTGTTCTTAATTTTTACAAAATCAATTTTTCTTGAAAATAAAATTAATTTGTTTAATAAAAAATGATCAGTTAAATACAAATTATGAGGAGAAGAAGCATGGCTACTTAAATATTAAAAAATGAGATGTGACTTTAGTTCAACAACCTTTTTTTTTTTTTCCTGAAAGGGGATAATATTGACAAAGCAATTGGATGTCACTCTCTCTTATGAAGCCAACTGAAAAATAAGATATAGGCAATTTTCACTTTACTGCTCTATTTAAATCTGGCCTATTCTTTTATATAAATATGCGTTCAGAAATGGGAAAGGGGAAGATGCTGCCTGTGCAGTTTGATAAGAAGCATTAAAACAAGCTTTGCCTTTGGACCCCTTGGTGTAAGAGAAGGATCTCAGCCCCTGTTCTGGGCAAGTGTCATTGCCTGACATAGAAGGCTCCATCTTCTCACCTAATGACTGAGAAGTTTCTAGAGATGACCAGGAGAGAGATCGCTCAAGGAGTTAAGTTGTAACTGGCACACACAACATCAAAAAAGTCTATTAGTTGAAAAGTTTCCACGGTTTATCTGTAGGACATGTGGTTTTGGTTTAGTTTTATAAACGGCAGTTTTAATAGACATACTAGCGTTGAATGCAGTTCTACCAAGCATAAATAAAAGTAGCAAAGTCTGAAAGGAATAAACGGTATGGTGTCAGATAGAAGGGAGTTTGTTGTAAATCTGCAGCCACCTGAGCTGTAAGGTTAAGCAGCTTCATGGTGTTACTGCACTGCGTCTTTTAAAACCTACAGGAATGATGGGGGTTTGGGTCCTTTTTAAGTTACAGTTTTCATTTCTCAGGGCTGCAAATATGCATTCATTTGACAAGTGGTAGTTATAGAAGAATGCCAGTTTCTTTACGTGGATTTGCACTGGACAGTAGTTGGATGAACATAATGTAGCACTCTGCTGGCAGCAAGAGTTGCAGTAGTGTTTGTTGTGTGTTATTTTTGTAAATGGAAAAAGATCATGTCTCAATTTATTGCTCTTACTACACACTTAATTTTACTTCAACTTAACATGCAAATCACATACAGTGATGATTTATGTGGTTGTGTGTTTTTTTTCTACTGGCATGAATCTTCATATTAAAGAAGCCACTAGTGAGTGTAAAAAATAGAATGTGATATTACTGTATGTGATAATGGATCCGTAGTGGTGTTCACCTAGTCTGTTTTGGAGATGGGTTTTTCTTTTTCCTTATTTTGGCTTTCTTTGATCAGTAAGCACCTGATAGTATTCTAGAAACTGGTCTTATCCATGGGGTCAAACTGTGTGTGCCCATCTGCTTAAGCACTAATCATAAATGTCTAAATAGGGGGTTTATTGTCCATGTAGCTTGGAAAATGTGTGTAGATTCTATTCCAGAAAAACAAATTATTTGAAAATAATTACAAACAAAAGAATATGGTCTTGGAAGAGCGGTATACACACAGAAGTGGATGTATTATATCACAGAATTATAGAATGGTTTGGGTTGTAAGGGACCTATCATCGAGTTCCAATCCCCTGCCGTGGGCAGGGGCATCTTCAACAGGACCAGGTTGCTCAAAGTCCCATTCAGTCTGGTCTTGAACACTTCCAGGAATGGGGCATCCACAGCTTCTCTGGGCAACCTGTTCCAGTGTCTCACCACCTTCAAAATTAAGAATTTCTTCCTTATATCTAATCTAAACCTATCCTCTTTCAATGCAAAGACGTTCTCCCTTGTGCTATAACTACATGCCCTTGTGAAAAGTCCCTCCCCAGCTCTCTCGTAGCCCCCTTTAGCTTCTGGAAGGTGCTGTAAGGTCTCCTCAGAGCCTTCTCTTCTGCAGGCTGAACAGCCCCAACTCTCTCAGCCTGTCTTCATAGAAGAGGTTCTCCAACCCTCTGAGCATCTTCATGGCCCTCCTTTCAACTCACTCTAACAGGTCCATATCCTTATTTTCTTGAGGATCCCAGAACTGGACACAGTAGTCCAGGTGGGGTGTCACCAGAGTAGAGGGGGAGAAACACCTCCCTCGACCTGCTGCTCACAGTACTTTTGATCCAGCGCAGGATACAATTGGCTTTCTGGGCTGCAAGTGCACATCACTGGGTCACGTTGAGCTTCTCATCAACCTGACCATTATAAGTACTTGTCATCTCTTGAAGAATACCTATTAAAATAAAATCTTTTAAATCATTAGCGTTACTGTTTAATCTGTCGTAATAGTTCTTTTCATTTGATTGACAATTAGCAAATTAATGGGGAGAAGCCAGTTAATGCCATACTCGGCTTCAGGATTGAAAGCTGTTCCTTATTTAATTTTTTTCCTTAATGATGGAAATATATAAAATGCTGGGGAAAAGGTCAGGGTGAATTGCACTCTTGGGTATATTTTGTTGTTGTTTGTCTTGTTGATAAAGGTTTTGTAATCTGTTCTGGTTCTTGTAGTGTGGAAGATAGTACCACCTAAAAACTTGACACTTCAGAGAACATATTGGGTCACAAGATCCTGTCCATTGCAGTTACACGGAACCATACCATATAATCCCAACCATAAACAGGACAACAGCTATTTTTTTGTCCTCACTACTCACATGGAGTGTTGTCCTGCAAATTCGGGTTAAAACTTCTGATTTCCAGCCACAGTGTGCTCGTGACTGTTTCACAGGCAGTTCTAAGAGTACAGTTTCCTTTCAGCTGTCAGAAGTGAGCTGCACACCAAGGCAGAATTTAAGAAAACACTGTCAGCTCTGTCTCATTTTTCATCTAAGACAATTAGGCTTTTTTAAGACCCATTCTTCCCTGCAGCTTATCACTAAGTTTCTTGGCATGTTGTATTTTGCACGTAATAGCTGGTATGCAGCAAGTCTCTCTGGACTTTAACAGTTTCAGTCCTGCCAAAGCTTCAAATGCCATGAGATTGCCTTCCTGAAACCACTCAGCAGTCACTTCATTTTTTTTCTCCCCAGCTAGGGCAGGGTCTCCTAACAATATTTAAGTGGTTTGCATGTTCCTTCCTCACAGCTGCCTGTAGGACAGAGCATAGCAGGGCATTCTGCACCATGTTGATCCTGCTTTGTGCACATATTTGCTAGGTTATCTGTTTCCTCTCCTATTTTTCCAAAACGGATGAAAACAAATGCATCTTGGCAAGTTGCTGTGTACATATGCACAAACATGTGAAAGGGTTTATTTGTGAGCAGCAAGTGGCACTATGGTATTTGCTGTCAATGAAGGTGACTGCACTGGTAACATTAATAACTAACTAGAGGTCAAGAGCTTAAATGAAGTTGTGCATAGCAGAAATACACTGGTTTGTACTGTATGTGATTTATGAATTGGAGGGCTGTCAGGTCCTAACCAGAAACAATTTGTTCTAGATGATCCGAAAGCTGTAACTGATTGTTCTGATATAAAGAAAGCCTCAACTGTGAATGCATTGACTCGTATTTAGCATGGATTTTTTTTCTCCTACAGTACTTTTATAGAGTATACAGCCTTTACTGAAAGTAATCCATGGGTTTAATTGCAGGAAACTTGGGGACAATGACTTTTACATATAAATTTCTGATTGCAAAAATGTTTTTTGTCCAAAAGATAAGTAGGAGTTTAATACAACAAAAAATTTTGACCATATACTATTTTAAAAAATAACAAATTTAAAATTTGTGGTCATAACTCAGTGATATTATAACATTTTAAAAAATTGTTTGGCATCTGCATCTGATGTTAGTGTTAAACCAAGAATTTTTAAATATGAAATCTCTGTCTTTACTGAAATTTATAGTTCACCTAGTTGAAGAAGAGCTATTACACTAACTGCATACTTGGTAACCCAGTAATTTTATTTTTATGTTTTAAAGAAGTCACTAAAATAATTAGTAGTTTTAAGTACTAATATAGTAAGAAAGAATACATTTGCAACCTGTTTTACAATGGTTACACTTTAGATTCCTCACTTACGCATCTTCTAAATAAATTGGTATTTGATTTATTAGCTGTCATCTGTAAGCTTATAAGTACTCATTTTGTTATTTGCCTTTTTATTTTTTTCAAAAAAATTTTTTTTTTTTTTCATGTACAGGATGTGAATGAAGATCCTGGAGAAGATGTTGCACTTCTGTCTGTTAGTTTTGAGGATGCAGAAGCTACTCAGGTTTTTCCGAAGCTATACCTCTCCCCACGTATCGAACAGTGAGTGAGACAGGGTTTTTTTCTGGAATGTTTATTCTACTTCATTTCTGAACTTTACAATTTTTTCCTGATACATATGAGAAATGTTGACTAGGTGATAACATGCTATTGCTTTAAATTGCTGAAAGTTATAGTGATTACTGAAAGTGTATGTGCAGTGGAGAAATGACAGACCTTCTTTCAGCTAGTTCTGTATATACCTAATATTCTTGTAGCATCATAATCTCTGAAAACTAAATTGTGTTTTCCTGTAGCAGTATATTTGAATGCCTCTTATGGTACAGCTGATAACTTTTGCGGGGTGGGGGGATAATTTCTTTTTTTCTTTTTGGAAAGTAAGTTCTCTGTATAAATATAATACATTTGAATAAAGTATTATTGTAGCATCTAAAAGGCTTTGTTTAGCTGTGGTTTAGGAGTTTGCAGGTTTATAGGTTACTTTTTTCAGGATAATATCTGAATATTTCATTTTAAGAGTGTTGAACCTTACTGATTTGTTTACCAGTTGGCAAAGAGATTTGTTGAGAAACAAATTTCTACGCCTAAAATGGAAGGGTGAGGAGGGTGAGTCTGTTTTCATTAAATTTCTCTTACTCCTTTTCTGGAATTAAGAATGTTTTAATGCTTCTCCTTCTCTTCAGTATCTCAGTCTTGTAATGTGTCAAAAAAGTAACTAAGTTAGACATTCCAAGTATACCACAATCAAACTGATCCAGCATTGTTAGAGCGATGTGTTAGTTTTTTGGTTAATACTGCAGTGACTTTCCTCTGAACTGGTGATGATTCTTCTGTGTAGAGAAGAAAAGATAGGAAATACTGACTACCACAGTTTTATAATAACTTGAGGATAAAGTTTGTGTGAGTAAAGAAACATGGTGTCATGACATTTTGCTCAACAGAGTTTTGATCTGGATAAACTCTTGGATGCAGAAAAGAAAAACCAGGATTTGATTTAGATAAAGGCATAAGACTATAGGATACTTTATTTAAGAAAATACCTGCAAACACGCAGACAGCATATATCAGTACCAGGAGTAAGATCAGGATAGAGATTGGAGCAGGGCCCTGGACACGGGTCATAGGACCAGGACTGGGGTTGGGATCAAGAGCGTATGCTGGAGTGGGAGCCTGGGCATTTGTCATAGGATTGGGGCTAGGCAGCTGCGACCAGGATGGGACTGGGATCAGAGCGGAGCCCTGGGCATGGAATAAGGACTGGGCCCAGGCAGGTAGGAGCAGGGCAGTAGCCTCAGGGCCCTGGGACATAGAGGCACTTCCTGCTGTCACAGCCTGTTAGTACCAACATTCCTTACATGTTACCAGCAGTCTTTGGTTGACTCCATGGTCATCCAGAATTGGTGTTTGAGTCATACACATTCTGTGACCTCCTGGGAATCAAGAGCTCCAAGGGTCTCACTTTGGACTGCGGTTTATAGGGTTGTTAGAGAGTGGCTTTAGTCACAGCAATTTTCTGTCCTGGCCACAGTTCAGATCAGGAACTCTGAAGATTCAGTAGCAAAAATATTATCCCACTTGGGTTGTTATTCAGGCAAGAACAAGTTTCCAAGTCTGCTCGTTAGAAAACAGGTGCTCATTAGGCACCTGTTAGTCCCTGGGAACAGACTGTTTCTGATAAGCTCAAGAGGCTCAGGGCTGGGCTGTGAGTGTCAGGGTGCACAAAGAGTCGTTGACCTCATGCTCTGAGCTTCTGTAGTTTCACAAAGCACGGATCAAAATATTCAATAATTCCTCATGAGGGGCAGCGCTGATCTCTGCTCTCTGTGTGATCAGTGACAGAACCTGAGGGAATGGCTGAAGCTGTGTCAGGGGAGGTTTAGGTTGGATATTAGGAAAAGGTTCTTTCTCCAGAGGGCGGTCAGGCAGTGGAATAGACTCGTCAGGGAAGTGGTCATGGCCCCAAGGCTGACAGAGCTCAGGGAAGCTTTTAGGCAACAGTCTCAGGCACATGGTGGGATTGTTGGGGTGTCCTGTGCAGGGCCAGCAGTTGGACTCGATGATCCTTGTGGGTCACTTCCAACTCAGGAGATTCCATGAGTCCATGATATTTAGTAGCTTTTACATTTTCATATTTTATATCAATTCACTACTTTTTGTCAGCATTAGTTGAGGGAGTAATTGTAGTCCAACGTGTAATTATCCTTCCATGTTTCAAAGGATTCTTCTTCTGAGCTCTTCTAAAAGCAAATGGGCTGCCATTAGTCTCCGTTGTGTTTTCAGTTGTAGTCACATGTTGATGGTTAAGTGTATTTCGGGCCACACAGGTGTGTCTGCCTAAATGATCCAAGAGCTAAGCAGTACATTACTTATTTTCCCACTTTCAGTAGTATCTTTAAAAAGATGTTAACCTTTTGATACAGAATAGCGGAATAACAATACAAATAAACTCTTTTTCTTCCTAAAAGTATTGTGTTTTTTCTGAGAGCCCTAAAGAATATCTGATTTTAGATGTGTGATGTAGAACGATACAGCAGAAAAATATTTGAGGGGTGTTGGTACGTATGTGACATGTCTGGTGTATCTGTGGCTTTGTCATTTAAGTAGTCATGTTAAAATCATGCCAGTAAATCCTGGAGTTCCATGCCACACCATGGCACATTATTGGTGTATCAAAGTCAAGATACTTCACTCATCTAACTCAATTTTATTACAGTATCTAGGTACTGGTAACCCGTAATACTAGAGCTGCTTGTAAGCTGTTGCACCTCCCTTAGTTCTACCGGATGCTTTTTTATGTGCATGAAAAAATGTATGGGTATGTTTCTAGTGTTTGTTCAATTGCACTTTAATAACAAGAGATGTAGTTGTCTGTTGTTCTTTTCCCAAACCCAGTCTCTGCTCTGTTTAGCAGGGGCTGACAGTCTAGATATTTAAGTTTCCAATGTTTGGGAACTGAAGCAACAATGCATACTTCTTTATACTTTTTGCCAAAAGTACAAAAAGCCTCAAGAAGCCCTGAGGATTAGTTTAATGACTTGAGTCCATGGCATGTTACATTTGAATTGTGTTCTGCTTATAAAAGTTCTTTCCTGCTGCTAGCAGTAATTGCATCTACAAAAGCCATGTAAGCAAATTACCACTGTATTTTTTTAATGCAGCAGATTTTGAAGTGAACTAAGTAGTAGTTGATAGTTCCCAGCATAACATTCCCAAGTACTCAACAAAACAGGAAAAATACCAAATTCCCACTATCATTTTCCTAATACTAAAATCTGTTCACCTTAGGAAGAACAAGCAAACAGGAATAGCATTTTCCTGACATATGAAATAACATTTCAGCTTTGTAGAGAAATAAGAGCAAAGGGCCTGTTTGAGTAACGTGAGTTATCTCCTGCTTTCCCCAGAGGTTTCATTGCTTTTGTGCTTTGCCATATAAACATGCATTCCCACATTGCATTTTCTAAAAATGATACATACTCACAGATCTTGTCAGCGAATTTGAGTCCTAGCAATATGAATATAGTTTTTTTGCTTTGAAGGGTTTTTGTAAAGCGTGATTGCTCTGGTTTTAGATGTATAGCAAACATAATACTAGCAAGACTTTGACTGCACTTTGTCATAGACTCTAGAAGAGATTTCCAAAATGAGGGAAATGTCCACCTTTAGTGGTTTGGGGCAAAGACATTAGTACGTGAATTGACTTAAAAAAGCTCACATATTGAAGCAGAGGGTAGAAATGGCAGTAGAGAAGTATTGTGCTGTGATATCTGGCTGCAGAGTGTCAAGTCCAGTTCTTACAGTAAAACAACCAACCCCACACTTTGGGACAGGAAGCATTTGTGTTATTATAAAAATCTCAGCAATAACTATTCATAACTGTGCCTGGTTTAATTTTTTCATTAAAACTTGCTAATTTGAAAGCATTCATTTCAATACTAATTGTTCAAAACACATTAACAACAACTTTTAGTTAATGGTTCCTTAACTTGAAATCAGTCACTTACAAAAACTTTAATTTTATAATTTGAAGATTTTTTCTTTTTCTTTGTTGCACTGCATCAATAAGCATATAGGTGCCAATAACAGTTGCTTTCAGTTATTTCAAAAATTAGATCAAGTTAAAATGAAACGTGGGATATTTATTATATGTATTTGCCATTTGAAAAAAACCTCCCGTTTTTACTGTAGCATCATAGAAAACAATTTTTGCACACTTCTGGAGGAAGTGGTAAGCTGAGAAACCACACAGACTGACCACACAACTTGAGAGGATGGTGCTTGTCAGCATCCATGAGTTGTGTCTGCAGCTCATCCTTCACCTCCTCCCACCTCAGGGTGTGGGACTTGTTGCAGGATACTCCTCCATCCTTCACTGATAGCTGCTGTGCTTTGGGTGGAGGGTCATACAGCTGAGCTGGGTAGGCACACATGCATTCTGAGGCTGCTTCTGCACTCTTTGGCACAGCAAGGAGCTGCTGGGGTATTTACCCTTTATGTCTCTGTCACATCTCACGTGTTATTCGTAACATCTCAAAACCTGTTGGTAGAAAGCATCTTACTTGTTCAAAATTGCCTTTCTAGTGGAAGTGTATTAGATATTCATATGTGAATGAAATTTGTAATAAAACTGTCCATCACATCTTTGTTTTCTGTTTATTAAAAGTTATTAGACTCTAAATGCAGACAGTCAGTGCAGGATTGAACAGCTAATTTCTATATTAGTGCTTAAAGTGTGTGTCAGTGTATTACACATGAATGTGGATCAGAAGGTTCTGGGGGTTTTTTCTTAAAAGAAAAAATTTAATATATGTAATTTTTTTCCCTTCATGAGTCATCCATGCTAAAGAAAATAAAACTGGGTTCATCTTGGTTCACATTTTAAGAAAAAATATATAAGGGTAGAAACACTGTTACTCAGTGAGTTCTGTCTTCCCTGTGTTCACAGAAATAATCCTGCAATAAACATTGTTGTCCTGGAGGGCTTTTCTCTGATAAATACGCAGACGTGAATATGCTAAGAAAACCAGCTGTCAGTAGAACTTGTTTTGCTTAAGTGGATCAGGCTCCATGCTTTGGGCACTGAAATGGTCGTTTTTTACTGGTCTGGGAGCTGTGCCAGAGGGTTCTTCGTGACTGAGGGTGGTATGCGGAGTTCGGTGACTGCATTTAACCTTCTCATAGGGGCAGGGGAGAATAACAAGAACCTGGTCTGAACTCTTAAGCTTTGAATGTTTCTGTATGTTTGTCACTGATGGAAAAAAAAACTTAAGGGAAAATTAAGCACGTGTGTTTGTTTTAAGGTGCTTCCTGTCTTTTACCTGTGCTTTCTGCTGGGAATTGGAGGAGGAAAAGCACAGAATATTACCCATTTACTGCCAAGTACTGCCTCTTGCTGTGTTTGAGATACAGGGGTGCTGTGAAGGACTCCACCTTTGAAGCTGGCATGCCATATTCCCACCAATTGAAGCCTGCTGTTTCAGAATGATTATGAATACACAGTCACTGAATGAGTGGTCATGCTTAGGCCTCTTTATATGTCTGCCTTTGTAGAAGTCAGAAGTAAGATCTGTTTGGTGTTTTATACTGTGCTTGTGCATCTGAGTTGATGAGTTCAGAAGAATTGTTAGTAGGCAGCCAAGACAGTCCATGGCTTCTTCAAATCCTGGAGCATCTTTGGGAAGAAGGAGGAATGACTGTTGCTTTGCAGTGCTTTCTGTTCCATTAAGCCTTGTTTGGTCATGCCTCTATGCAGTGCCTGGCCAGTGAGTCAGATGTATCTACTACCTGCTCTGTGTGCCATGTCCCCATCAATCAAATCTTCTGAAGCTATAGCCAGTACCATAACCTGGTTGCCAATCTAGCTCTGCTTTGCAACTCTTCCTGTGTCCTAAAATTTATCTGTTTTGCTGTGGCCAACTTCTGATGGCCTGTTGACAGCTTCAGAAGGGATCAGGGCAGACAGGGACTGGGAGTCAAAACAGATCCACTTGTACTTCTATTCCAGGTGTTCAACTGTACTGATTGTTCCTTTTTTTTTTTTTTCTGAAGCTGCTATAGAGCAATTAGTGAAAATAGTTGTAGAAGAGCTAAGATTATGTGTCCATCATCTAAATGGTGCTTTAATGGAGGATATGTTAATGCTGTCTTTAAATGGTTCAGATAGTGAAACTTTAAGGTGGCTTTTTTTTCAGTTAAGAGATTAAGCAATTAGACCTATTGGTCGAGGTATGAAATTCTTGAGGCCGTTCAATGGGGCTGATTTTGTTGCTAGGTAATGAGCTACCAGTTTCTTATATAGGAGATAAGGGACAGTTTTTGGTCTGATGCATATTTTGTGGCAATTGAGAGCTCAGTGTTTCCTTGAGCAACACTTAGAGCTGAATGTTGGGAAGAGTTTATGTCTCCGTGGAAGTTTTTTCTCTGAGTGTCAGCCTGTATGCATAAGGTTCGGTAATGTGATGGCAGAGGGAATATTTTTACATGATATATCAAGTATATTTTACCACTTATTTTCCTGTATGATTGAAAAACACATATAGATAAATGAAGTAGTAAGAAATCACAAAAGAAAATGGAAAGGTGATTCGACACAGCCCTCTTTAACTCCCTTCCTCTACATACTTCTGACTAGGGTAGAACGGTCTACAGGAGTTTCAGAAGTTTTAAACACATTTGTTGCCTTTAGATCAAATCCCTCCATCAAGGTGTTGCATTTTTTCACTTGGGCACATACACTTTTTTTCAGGCTACCCTAATTAAGCATACAATTCACTATCATGTTACTTGTCATGTGCTATGAGTATACCACCTTTCATTGTAATAATCCCTGTTTCAACACAGGCATTTTTAAATGTAAAGCTGTACTCTACTAAAATATCCTCCTCAGCAATTTTACTGTGGTATCACTGCTTCTAGACATGTTTACCCTCCTACAAAGAGTGATAATGAAAGAAAAAGGGAACAAAGTAATTTTTCTTTAGGATGTCAGACATTATTATTATAAAGCTGTTCTGAGTTCTTTGCTGTTGGCCATATATTTAAACTTGGATCTTTGTACAGTGAGATTGTCAACAGCACTTTTAATTAGTCAAAATTAATTTTGGCAACAATATTGAAAATTGCTCTCATTTTCAATACTAGTTAGGCCATAGTTAGTACTTCTAAAATCTTCCTCTCTATTTGCCATAGGGATTGTTTTTAATTTATTTTCTTAGATTGTATTTACTTTGTTACTAAAATTCATTTAAATTTTGTAAAAGAGTCTTACTTTTCTTTTGATATATCCAAGTGGTTTTGTCTGTTCTACTGCCTATGTTGCTGTTACAGTTTAGAGGGTTGGATGGTATTTTTATTGCCATTCTGACATTCTTGGTGTAGTACTGAAGTACCTTTCTGAGATGTGTCCCTAATACATTGGAACACACACAGCAGATTTCATCTTCCTTTCCTGAAGTGTTTTTGTAGGAGAAAAGGAGCCTGCTAAACAGAATCAATCCATGTTAGTAGTGAACTGTGTCTGTCACAGGTGGCAGGATTTTTTTCATACCTAAGAATTAATAGGAATTTTTTGGGGTTTTTATGTAGAACCTTTTGTTCTAAAGAACTGTGTGGACCAGCAGTAGAGCCAGCTTGCACTTCTTGAATTGCTTTCCATAAAGTTACTTAGGCTGACCAAAGAAATTTGAAACAGGTATCTGTCATATGTTTTATTGTATGGTTTGGGGTATGGCAGTAATAGAGCAAGCAGGAAGGTCTGGTAACTGGGGTTAAATGTTAACCTAAAAATTACTGACTCAGTTTTCCTTGAAAATAGAATGAAAAAATCAAGTCCTACCTGAATTGCAAAATTTATTCATAGGGGAACGTGGAGTTTCTCTAGGGCCAAGTTATTTGTTCTTTCATGGATAATGTACTGTTGTTAAATGCTACTGTAAAAAAGCCAAAATACAACAGTTAGATACAGAATTACTGGAAAATGACAATTGAAGCTCCAGTTTTCCTATTGAACAGGCTTAATTCCACAGGCTGTCTCTTTGTAGTTAAATAGCTCTTGCAGAAGAAACGTGCTTCAGTTACTGATGGCATCAAACTTAAAAATTACCTGACAAGTGTGAGGCTTGTGCTAATTTATCCATAAATTTAATCATAGAATTGTTTAGGTTATAAAATACCCTTACTATTATCAAGGCCAACCATGAACTCAACACTGCCAAGTCCACCACTAAAGCCTGTCTGTAAGTGCCACATCTACACACGTTTTAAATACCTCCAGAGATGGTGACTCCACCACTTCTCTGGGCAGCCTGTTCAGTGCTTGAAAACCTTTAATGATGAAATTTTTCATACTATCCAGTCTAAACCTCCCATCACACCACTTGAGTCTGTTTCCTCTTGTCCTGTCATTTGTTACCTGGCAGAAGAGCCCAAGTCCCCCTTGGCCACACCCTTCTTTAAGGTAGTTGTAAAGATTGGGTCCTCCTTGAACCTCCTTCTCTGTAAGCTAAACCACCCCCATTCCCTCAGCTGGTCCTCGTAAGACTTGTGCTCCAGACCCTTCACCAGCTCCGTTGCCCTTCTCTGGACACACTCCAGCACCTCAATGTCCTTCCTCAACTGAGGGGCCCAAAATTGAGGACAGTACTCAAGGTGTGGCCTCACCAGTGCCAAATATAGGGGGATAATCACTTCCCTGGTCCTGCTTGCCACACTGTTTCTGATACAAGCCAGGATACTATTGGCCTTCTTGGCCACCTGGGCACACTGCTGGCTCATGTTCAGCAGCCCCGGGTCCTTTTCCAGCGGGCAGGTTTTCAGCCACGTTTACCCAAATCTGTAGCATTGCGTGGGGTTGTGACCCAAGGGAAGGACACGGCGCTTTGTCCTGTCTAAACCTCATACATTTGGCCTCAGCCCATAAATCCAGCCTGTCCAGACCCTGTAGAGCCTTCCTGCCGTCCAGCAAATCCACATTCCTACTCAGCTTTGTCATTTGCAAACTCATAGAGGGGGCACTTGATCCCTTCATGCAGATCATCGATACTAAGATATTAAGCAGGACTGGCCCCAGTACTGAGCCGTGGGGAACACTGCTTGGTGTAACTGTTTGCCACCACTCCCTGGACCCGGCCAGCCAGCCAGTTTTTTGCCCAGTGAACCATGTACCTGTCCAACCCATGGGCAGCCACTTCCTCCAGAAGAATTTCATGAGAAACAGCGCCAAAGGCTTGTCAATGACAACATCCACAACCTTTTTCTCATCCACTAAGCAGGTCACCCTATCACAGAAGGAGGCCAAGTTGGACAAGTAGAACCAGCTTTCATAAACCAATCCTGGTTGTGCCCAATTCCATGATTGTCCTGCACATACCATATGATGGCACTCAAGATAATCTACTCCATGACCTTCCTTGGCACCAAGGTCAACCTGATAGTTGTCCAGATCCTTCTTACGATCCTTCTTACAGGTGGGCATTACATTTGCTAATTTCCAGTCAACTGGGACCTCCACAGTTAGCCAGGTCTGCTGATAAAGGATGGAAAGTGGCATGAGCAGGTCATGGAAGCTTTTCCTTTCAGATCAAAGTTGAGATTTAGTTGTTCTGCTGTATTCATTCTAACTGGATATTAATTACCAAAACTGTCAAAGAGTAGTTAAATGAGTTAATTAGAATCTTGGCAGCGCATGCAGTGGTTATAGAAAAGCACATTTACTCAACAGTTATGAAAACTCAGATTTCCTAGAGTACACTTTGAACCTGCTTTGGTTGCTGCGTGGGTATTTTTCCCAGTTCTTGATGTAAATGCAAACCCACCACTACAGAACGTGGTATCTTAACAAAGTACACTTTCTTGAAATTGATTTTTGCATATTTGGGATATGTGGTTTGCTTTCTGATTATGGTGACTAAATCATTTGTTTTCAGAGAACTTCCTTCTGATTGTGATCTGCACATTATAGTGTTCTGTCTTCAGTCTTCTCCTATTTTTACCATTTAAAACCATTAACAAAAAGTCAGCTACTGTTTAATGCCTGCTTCCAGATGGCCACATGCAATAGGTACAAATCTCTGACCACTGGAAAGTGAAAAGTTGAGGATTTGCAAATAAAATCTCTGAGAACTGTGAAACACAGAATTAAATTGTATGAAAGATAGCAGTTTTGATTGCCTCTGTTGTCTTCTCCCTCTGCCTGCCCTCCCCCAATTGGAGAGAGCTGGCAGTAGCCTCTAGGAACTTTTGGCAGGGAATGCAGTGGCACAGAGAGCATGAATTGAGGAGTATGGCAGAGAAGCAGCCCTGCGGGGAATATGATGGGCAGGAGGGAGAATATAAGTATGGGGATCTTGGCCCTGTTGTTTGCGTGATAAAGGGAAGGACTGTAGTGCATCCTTTGAGATTACCAGAAGGGCTGGCTCCCCTGCCAACCTGCCTTTTTCCCAGAAGTTTCCCAATCCCACAATAGTACTAGGTAATATCTCTCATTTTCCTTTGCTTTCTGCCTCCATCTTTCCTGCCAATAATCAGTGACATTTTAAATGTAATGCCTTCTTGAAAGGAACTTTAATACCTCCTTAATTGTAGGAAGTATTCCATTGTAGGAGGACGCCATTTTCCGAAAATAAATCATGGCTGATTTTCGCAATGTGACTACTGGGTTTCTGGGGGTTTCCTTTTCCCTAGGTATTGTCAAGAATGTGATTCATTGTATTGCTTATTTCATTTAATGCATATTAGGCAGTCACAGTCCATCCCGCTACTTAACAACATAAGCTACTCGGCTCATGGGAATGTCAACTGAAACCCCTTTCAGCACTTGCACATTGCACTTACCTGAAGAAAATGTATAAAAGAATATCGAGTGTGGGACTTTTTGTTGAGTAGTCTTCTCCAAGATAACAGATTCTCCTTCAGGAATATCAAGAACGTCTTTCCTAGGAGCTTTCCTCTGAAGAATCCCCTCAACAAATCACAAGGATTTCTTGAATTGTAAACCCACCACAGACATCCTGTAACTATACTAAACCTCAGCTTTCTTTAAGTGAAAGTGCAGATTATAGGCAACTTAGAACGATGTTCTGAAAATGAAATGGATATGCTTTATTTTGTAGATTTGCTTGTAGGAAAACATGTAAACTTATCTGTGTGGAGAGCAGAAATGGCCAAAAACATTGTCGTGGAAAGCACGGCTTCTTGTGAGTCCTTTACGTTTTGCATCTTTCATTTCTCTGCAGCCGGCACTTCTTGAGGACTAGCAGGACCTGATTGATCTGTAACCTGGAAGAAGCACACAGAGGTAGTTAGAGTTGGCCTGTGGGCTGCCTTACATCCAAGGAGTTGTATATTCATTTTCTGTTTAAAGAAGCTTTTTTTTTTAATCAAGAAGAAATATTCTTATACCTGTAGTCCTCTTTTGTATTTCAGATGAGTGCTTTGTTTCATTGCAAATCACTGAATTCTTCTGCTGTCTTTGAGTTGTCACAGACAACAGCTAAACTGTGGGACCCAGCTCTGAGATTTGCACCATGGTCAAATTCAAAACCGGTGTTAGGAGAAGATCTGGATTTTCAATGTACCACTTCCCACCCTGACTTTTGTTGGAAGAAATCATGAGCACTCAGAGAGTGAGGAACCTGTGTTCCAGCAGGTTTTTGATCTGGACGGTTAAGAGCCAGAACTCTGGTGTACACCGTGAGGCACACCTGCCTTGAGTTGTTCCAGTTTTTTGGTTTTGTGGGATTTTTTTTTTTTGGTTCATCAGTGATGTATCTAGCTAAGAAAATTTGAAAATGCTTCTTTAAGCCATTTGTCAAACATGACATTGACTGTTTTGAAATCCTTCCAATTCAGTGGGTTTATAAACCATTCCTGTCTTTCATGATTTCTACAAATCATGTAGCCATTGTGTTAATGGGCAACAAAATTGGACTCTTTATGTATAGTTTGGAAAACATTCTTGTGTGTCAACAAAGAATATTACAGAATTTAAATGAAAGATCTCAAGTGTGATATTTAATATGTGCATGCAGTATGTGTCAAACATCCCACGGAGGAAGACAAGTTAAATTTGGCAAGAACTGAAACTTTAGAAGATGAAACCATAGATTCTTTTTAGTTGGATTTTAAAACTAAATTCTTTGAACTGGTTTCTGGTCAGGGGTCACTTAAAATACATGAGGAGGAAACTTTAGCTGTTTAACAATTTCAGTGGACAAAACTCTGTTAGTACTGAAGTTGCAGACACCAAAGTGCACTGGAAAAACCTGTACAAATAGAGCGAAACAATTCTGCTTGCAGATATTTGCTGTTGAAGCCAATGAAAGGGCTGTGCTCTTCTGTGTGGTTTAGTGATGTCAAGCACTACTCGCTGGAGGCAGCTGTGCTACTGCAATGCTTTCCTGACCTTAAATAGCCTATATGCTGGGTAATGCAAGTGTTCAAATATAAATACAGGGCACATAAGGACAGAAGGAGGCCAGAAAAGCCATCGAGGCCCCTTCCCTCCCCTGAATTAGTCAGTGTCTTCCTCAGTATTCTTCTCTTCTGGTATTTGTCCAAGATATTTACAAAACCGTTTAGACTAATTGTTCCCTTGTGTTGCCTCAGTACTGTTTATTCCATATGTTAAGTACTGCGTGCAAAGCAGTTCTGCTTTTCAGCTTGGCTGCTGCCTGCTTTCCTCTCCCTTTCCTTTCTTCGAGGTTGCCTTTGATATTAACCCAAACAGCTGTGCAACCTCTGTCTGTCCTGGGAGGTTGCTTGTACCTCTGCAGCAGCAACCCACTGCTCTTTTCTAGCCCTCCTCTCCAGGGCAGGCAGGACTTTCTGGGACATTCTGCGGAGGTAGTTCCTTCAGGTCATGTTTTGGTCGACTTCCCAGATTTATTTTTTCTTTTGCTCTGTAATGGGAAGATGGTTAGATGGCATGTATGTGTAATTACATAGTGATCCTCTTAATTTGTTCCATTGCTCAAAAACTGTATTTTTTTTTGTAGCTGTAATGAAGACTGTGTAACTTGCTTCCTACCTCCTCAAATCCTGTTGTTTTCAATTCGTACTCTTAGTTTTGTTCATTTATCTAGCACTTAGGTTTCTCATACTGCCTTATATTGGTTTTTATTCTTTAAGTTTCATGTCTATTTTCTGGTTTCTGTTTTGGCTGTTTGTTTTTAGGTCTGCACACCTTCCTGAAAACGTGTTTCATTTTCAAGAAGCAGGGTTCTATTTTTTTGCACGGCAGGTAGTAGTTTTTCCTGCAGTTGACATAGAAACTGTGAGGAAAGTTGAATGATGAATGTACATCTTGACAAAGAAAGTCTTGTTGAAAATTTAGGCAATCTTTACTCAATGAAAACCTAACAGCTGTTTTAATCGTCTGATACATAGAATCAGTGCATGTCCAGAATGGTCATTTAGTGTTGTCTGTGATTTTAGTGCCTTTGTTGTCTTTACTTTAAAGCATTTTAACATTAGTTTTTTAAAACACTTCAAAATGTTTGTTTTGCATTTCTTTTAACAATATTTCTCTTTACAATTAATTGCTTCCATTTATGAAAGGAGTGAAACCTTCAGAATTTTCATACAACAGTGAAGGCAAAAACATTCCATTTGTCAAAGCCTGGATTACATATAATTGAACAAACTTTTTTCCCCTTCATGATAATATTCTATTTAGAGGACATGCCTCAGCAGTAACAAAGATAGTATTTCTCACTACTGTGAATTTCTTTGCTTTGTTTTTCTAGTATTATGTTAAAATTTTGGAGGTTACATCAATTCACAAAATATATCAAGTTCCTTAGCATAGGATTACTGCAGTGGTTTTGTAAAAAATTCTTTTGCAGCAAATAAGTGGTAGATTTCACATCAGAGTCAGAGAGTTCTTTGTTGGAAAGGAGCTCTCAGTCATCTAGCCCAGCTTCCTGCTTGGTGTGGGACTAGCATCAGCACTAGCTCAGGTTTTTTTGGCAAGGTCTTGGCTACATCTTGAACAGTTGTCAGTAGGGATCCTACAGACTCCCTGAAGAACTGGTCTGCTTCTCGATAGGGAAGGACCTCCTCTGAAAGTCCAGTCTGAGCATCCCAAGATCTCAGTTGACCCAGTCCGTGAGATCATGAAGGTCCCTTCATCCCAAAGCCATGCAGTTGGTTGTAGCTGTGTTATACAGAGCCATTAACAGAGGGCCATTTGTTGTGGCAGCTGGAAGGAAGGTACTCTTCACCCTTGAGCCAACATTCTTCATTTCAACTCTGAATCAATAACAAAAGCTGGGGTATGACTGCTTGCCTCTCCCCCTAAAAGGCTTCTTTAGTTAGTCTCATCATGCTCCTCCAGCAATATGGAAGGGTGAAGTCTTAAGGATACATTGCTATATAGGATTTGTTCTGGCTGGAGGTCGTGATGAGCTAGTATAAAGTTAAATTAATTTCCTACTTCCCTGCTGTCACAGTAAAGGGATGGCATGAGGAAAGAGGGTATGAGTTTGCTGCATTCTGACAGGGTTCCCTAATGCATAGGGACTAGCTGGTACCTGACATAACTTAGAGCAGTGTAACCAAATATTAAAGAGTTTCAGTCTGTACTATGGTCGAGTTATGCCTTGCAACATCAAGGCACATAATACAGGGAAATCTCTTTGACTTTATTTTTTTAACTCTGAATACTGAAATCTTCTAGTAACTTTTTCAATACAGGGATGTTAATTTGTATTTTCTTCTTAAATTTCGTATACTATAGAAAAATTTAATAAATAAATAAATAAATACCCTGAAATAGAACACTAGTTGCTAGCAGTGAATGATCTTGGCAACGCAACTGGCACTGCTGAGTACTTTCCACATACAACTGAGTACACTTAAAATGTTAGAAAAAGGATACATTTATCCTGATTTTGTTTGTTATACTAATGCTATGAACGTCTAGCATTCTATTTTTGTTCATCTACCAATCTGTTCAGCATATTTTGTTTAATAGTTTAATGGTAGAGTCTATATGCAACCACCCATGTTACATCAGACTCTGCAACTGGAATGTTGTTTACTTTTCACCAAGGCAACTCCCTGTTTTTTATTAATTAGTATCTAACAAAGTCCGATGGCTGACTCCCTTGAAAGTCAAGAATGTAGGGGTGTTCAGGATTTATAGGCACACTGTGCTAGCAGCAGTGTCTTTGGTACAGGTGGCCTGTTAAAGGAGATGGTTTGGGGTGGCTTTTTTCATTTTTATATGTGTGTATATTCTTTTATTCTTCCTCAGTTATCTTGGACAGGCAATGTGTCCTCTTCATGTGCATAGTCCTTTAATACTTTGTGTCATGAAGTTATTTTCTTAAGCAACAGAATGAAACTGAGCAGATTTGTGGGAAAGTCTTCTACAACGTTCTCTCACCATTCTTTTGGGGTCTAAAGGAGAACTCACATTTCTGAGGTGGTCAAATTACCAACAGTGGCTCGTGTCTAAAACGCATTCTATTTTTCTTAGTTTTGACAACAATCCATCCCTCAAATAATTACAACAGTACCAGCAGCGACTCTTTTTCTTAGATGTTTAGGGATTTTGTCCAGGCTTGATTTGAAATGATGCAAGGAATACAGTATACACAATTTTCTTAGTGCTGTTCCACTGATAAAATGTTTTACTGTCTTGTAATCTGAATATCTGTTTTTGCAAACTTTTATGTGTTTATCTCTTGGTACCCTTCTGAAATAAGAGAGTACCACATATTGTTAGGATATGTGAATGTATCTGTGTGTGTCAGAAAGATTTCATGGTTGGGAAACTAGAACCAAATAGAGACTCCTTTTGATAATCTCTGTCTGTACCAGATAAATCTTGCTAGGCTTTGAAATGGCCTCTTTCTTTCACAGTCAAATTTTTAAGTAAAATGTCTTTTTTGCTTAGTTAGCCTCCTCAGTCACTACTCTGCCTTAGCTGTATAGGCTGTCTTGAGGCTGTACACGCTTAGGTGCACAGACATATCATACAGATTCCTCTAGCATCACCACTGGGGTCATTTGAGCTGTGTGCTCTAAAGAAATTGAAATAAAAAAATTGAATATGTGCAAAGTACATTTTTTCCACCATGAAAAAGATCTTTTTAATAATCCAGTATGTTTTTGAGTTTTGACCCTGCCAGAATGTCTCAGTAACACAGAGATAAATAGATATTGCAATTGGCAAGCTGAATATAATTGTATCTTAAGGCAAGAAAGAAAAACCTTTTAATTTACTTCAGTCCTTAAAACCTGTAAAATACTGGGTTCTATTTTAAGAACAAATAGTAGGTAAATAGTGTTCCACCCAAAATCTGCCAATTACTGATTGTGTTCTCTTTTTTTTTTTTTTTTTAAGTTCTTTTGTTGTAGGAGGACATCTTGGTAGAGCTTCACATATGTGGTTAAGTGCTTGCTGAGCCACAAGCAAACAATACTGTACAGTTAAGCATTTCTTCCTGCATCACCAATTTCTATTCTCTTGGGCAACAGGAGTTCAGATCTGGGCAAGGATGACAGGCATAGACCTGTCTGATTGGATTAATAGCATAGAAACTGTTGTTAGCCACCATAGTAATATTTTACAGTTCATCTTGTGGTAAGTTTCTCAACACAGATTTTGATTTTATTATACCAACAAATAGATAGGTAGGTAACTCTTGAATCCTCAGGACAAAAGGAGGATTTGTTTCCCATTTTCAGGCTTGGCAGATCCGAATTCTCCTAAAGGAGGTCAGAAAGGGTATGTGGAAACCTGAAGGGCAGTGATGATTCAGAGATGACTCCCAGTATATTGACTGGGGGGGATTTCTTTCTAAATGCTATATCATTTTTGCTTGTGTGGCATTTTCAGTCTCTCAAAGTACTTCTGCTTGGAAATAAGAAATAATTAGTGTGAGGAAGTGTAAGTTTTCCAGTTCATTCACACCTGGAATGGAGCTGTGAAGTAGAATTAGTTTGCTTGTCAGTTGGATATTATAATAAATTTTTTGAAAAGGTTTTGATAAATTTATTTAATCATAAAATTAGTACTTCACAGGGAAAGTCTTGTGTGTTGCTATGGGCAATGACCTCAAATTGTTCCTTTATCACAACCTTTCAAGGAGCTCAAATAGTGTATACTGGGTAGTAGGATCTGTATTTTGGATTGTACCATGAAATTGAATGCATGTGAAAAATCTATCTCTGACTTAAATTTACTTCTCTGTGCCTTTGTAGTTGTGTTGAAGTGACAATAAGAGCTAAGACCTGGGAGGGTGAAGTTGTGTTACAGGAACTCATGGGGAGTTTTTGGGAAAGCAGTTCTGAAATTCAGATAATGACATTCTTTTGAACTCACTTTACTGTGAGGGTGGTGAGGCACTGGAACAGGTTGCCCAGAGGAATTGTGAATACCCCATCCCTGGCAGTGTTCAAGGCCAAGTTGGATGGGGCTTTGAGCAGCCTGGTGTAGTGGGAGGTGTCCCTGCCCATGGCAGGGGTGATGAAACTTGATGATCATTCAGGTCCGTTCCAGCCCATTCTATGATCCTGTGACATGCCTTATTTGTCATTTCTTATACTTGCACATGACATAAATTCAACTTCAGTTCTCTTCAGAGTGCTGCAGTCAGCCTTGATAAGCTCAGCTTATGATTTTGTACATGCAATTTGAGACCTAAGTCCTCAGGAAGGAAAAAGACAAAGATCTTTTGGAAATTAATTTGGTCCTTTGAAGTTACTCCAGTGTCTGGGCAGTTTTGATGTGGTAAATGCTGAAGAGACTTTCACCTTGATTGGGATGCCAGTCCCTGAAACTGTTTTGTGACACAAGGTCAGAACTGTGGCTGTTTAAAGCTCTGGTTTATGTTGAAAATATCCAAAAGATCTGTTTGAATTAACTGTTAGTGGGGAAATATCTGTTTCATTTGTGTAGCTTTGGTACCATATGAAAAAGGGAAAACAGTATACAAAGCAACACAAGGAGGGGAAGTTTTGGTTTGGTTTTTTTTTTTAACAAACCTGAGTAAAGTTGCAAATTAATTTTAAAAACAAACAAACAAAAAAAAACCCACCCAAAACACAAAACCCATAAACTGAATCTTGCATCTTATCTCTTGTATCTTTAATAGAAATGCAGGTATAGTTTTTTATCCCCAATTAGGAGCTTTTGCTCTCTTATTCTCCAGCTTTTCCTGCTTTTGGAGTTGTCTGTCTCTCCTTTAATGTCTATTTACATTGAAGGAAAGATGAAAATACCTGATCCTGAAGATCATTCAGTCAAATTGAGCAATTCTGGTGATTCCCTGGTAGACAGATGATAGAGTGCTAGATTTTGAAGAGAAAGTTTGAAATTTTAAATTAAAAGAATTTTTGTATCTTTGGCAATATGAATCATCTACCTTGAGACTTGATAAATAATAATCAGCTGTTCTCCAGGCTTCCGTTGCTTTTACAAGTGCTGCATTTTTATTTCTTATGGCAAAGTTAGAAAAATCAGACTGTGGACATAAGTTCCAACCTTTTCCAGCATTTGGTTAGAGGAGCTACAATTAGATATTTTTAGTCCTGACCAAGTTTGCATAAATGCTCTTCAGGTTGACACTAATTAGATACTGAATAAATACATATTCCCTCGAAGGGTAGATAGCCTTTTCCAAATACTGGCCACAGCTTTTTGTAGGTCACTTTCCAAAGTAGGTCTCCAAAGGGAAAGCAATTTGGAGCAGGTGTTACACAGGCCATAGGAGTGTAAGTTTGATGTGTAAAGACCTGGGTGTCTTCTTTTTTTTTTCTCCCCCAACTAATGCATGGATTTTGAACTCACTTACTAGGCAATACATCTATGTGTTTCAAAGTCTATTTTGCATGTATGTCAAGTTAAAGATGAAGATTATGTGTTTCACAACCAGTTTTGTCTTTCATGCTCTGAATCTCTGTAGGATACCAATCATATTAGGATTTGCTAAATAGCACGGATGCACATGGTAACGAGGTTTACAGGCATGTCACAGGTTTGGCAGACTTAAAAACTAGAAAGTAGTGAGTTAGTTACAGGGAACAGTCTAGATATTAGTATGCAGTACTTGAAAAGTTTGTGATGTATGTCACCGGATCTCCAGTCTCTTCAGTAATACTATTGCAACTGCCAATTTCTAAAGCTACTCTGTCAGGTCAGTCAGAATCATTTTGCACCTCTTTATTTTTGAGAAGTGTGCCTTTGTGTAGCTCAGGTGCTTAAAACAGGCAACACAATTTTTCAGGAAACTCACCTCATAAAAGAATGAGATAATTCCATTCTTCTTGACTGTTTCTGCCTTTTTTGAGCCTTTCAGCTCATGATTTCAATGTTAAGAACAAATCTAACATGGTGACCACACCTCCCTTGCCTCTAACTTACACAATTCTAGATTGTGTAGGGTCTTTCTTTATTGGAAACTTAAAAGTTCTCCCCCCCCTTTTGTATTCCTTTTTTTTCTGAACTTGTTTGTGCTTAAAAGTACAACTTACATTGTTTCAGAATAGGAAATTTGTGATAACTTAATGCTGGGGCATTGGCTGTATCTTAATAAGATAGCATCATCCCATGATCAGGGATGGCAACAAGTTAGTCAGAAAGGAAAGGCTGCAAAATCTATTAATGATTGATTTTTAACTGATTTGGATGTAGCAAAGAAACTGAATGGTAATTTGGAAGTGAGTTTGCCTTTTAATTCCTCACCAACAGACCTTTGGTTTGATAGTCTTTTCCATGCTAGTATTCTGACAAATGTTGTTGGAACTCCTAGTGAAATAGCCAAGGGCTGACTTTGACCATAGCTACTGAATTTACCTCCCATGCTTTGAGGAACTTCCTATGGACTTTAATCCCAAGTTTGGAGGGCTCATATGGAGATGCTTTTGTTATTGCTGTCCTATGGAATTCTGTTTCATGGACTGTGGATTTTAATACTGAGGTGTGTTAATTTGCAGATTTTAGATAAATTGGACTATCTAGTTACACTTCCTAATGCTTTTACTTCACTTCCATTTAATAAAATGACCTCAACTATCAATATAACTCTCCCAAAAGTATAACTCTCCCAAACAAGAAAACAAAGAGAGGAGAAGAAAGTTGCGTTAATTATAATGTTTGTAGTTGTCTTCCCTCCCTCTCACCCGGCCTCTCAAAAGAAAAGATTAAACAGAGTTGGTTGTATCTCGTCACCCACATCTCATCTCTATAGTGGCTTGAAAGTGGCTTGAAAACAAAGGGATTACAAATAGAATTGGGCAGCAGCACTGGCTAATTACGAAGTTTGTTCATGTAAGGGGCCTTAGCAGCTATGTTTGTGATTGCTCTGGGATCTTTAATCAAAACTCCAACATTGCCTGTAAGTGGATCCTCACTAGTGTGTAAGTGGATCCCTAAATCACAGCCACGTTCAGGGGGGTGGGATTTGCTTGCCCTCCTGTCTCAGCATGTTAGCCATACCTGTACACAGGGACATAGTGTGTGCAGCAATTTGGTGGTGATATCTTTAGGCTAATTGTGTCCTTACTTGACTTCACCTACTCTGAGAAGTTTGACATACCCTGCTTCCCAAAGTAAATAGTGTTTGGGGTTTGGTTGTTTTGTTCATACTGTTTCATCCCCACAGAGGAATGAACAGAGCCATTTTGTAATCTTGATTCTCAGTTTACTTCCTTCACTCTTTTCTTAAACCCCATCACAGTAACTGCTAGTGTTTCAAGTTCTCTTTCAAGCACATGCCATCCAAATCGTGGTGGTATGTGAAATGTCATGTTAGGCAACTGCTGATATTGTCAGAGGGATTGTATGTTAAGCTGGGGTGGGGAAGCTAGTACAGTGTGTTTTGCAGAGCTGTGCATTTTTAAAATCATCGTGATCCCTGGCATATCACTTGTACTTGCAGAAGAGGGCAGGGTCCTGTATCTTCAGATGCAGTGCTTTTCCAGATGTTCCGCCCAGCCTGAGTTCATGTCAGACAAGTCGGGTCATTGCTGCATGGCTACCAAGGTATTCAAAGGAGGATCTTTGTTTATTTGAATGTTTCATTCTTTTCATTAAATCTAAAACTCTTTGAAGGTATACCATCTTTCACTTTGCTGGTCATAAAATTAAAAATCTTTACTTGGCTTTAAAACCTTCTCAGGAGGAAAAGAAAATATAGGCATTTTAAAGTTCTGCCTTTTTCCCCCATTAACTTGTTTAAAACTATTTTCATTGCAATTTTAAACAAACACCATCATTTGAATGATTAGTATCTATTTTAATCACATAATACTGTGACAATCCTTTTAAATTTTTTTTATGTTAATTGAGAGATACGTGGTTTTGATAAAAATTTAGCACTGTAATCCGCCTTGCAGTATCATCTAAATATACCGCCCCAGTGGAAAATCACAGGCATGCGCAAAATGACAGTAAAGTTCATAGAAACAGGGCTACCACATATGATATTTTGCCCTAAGAATTCTCCAGCCCTAAGCTATTGGTGACTGAGGGAATTTGATTCATGTGTGTTCAGTAATCCTGAGTGAACTTCTCTTTCATGGAATTGTCCAGCCTACTGTTTGCACACATATTGCAACAGGGATTTTCGCAGCTCCGCTACATCTTGCAAGAAGATCTGCCTCCTTTTAGGTTTGAAAATAGCTCCTCCTCTTAGCTTGGTGTAATGCTGACCACTATACTCGTATTGGAAGATATAGCAACTAGTCAGTGCTTTTTCACTCATCATGTTATGGTTCTCAGCCTGCTATCCTCATTTTATTTTTTCCAGATTGAGTTGCCCTGCAACTTTCTACTTCTTTCCTCGTAATCCCATGCTCCTTTTTTTTTGACTTTTTATTTTGTGCTGAGCTCTCATTTCAATTGAACTTTTATCATAACCCTGAGATCACCAGAATGTTCAGCTTGGTGTCCATTTTACATTTTTGGTTAGGATTGTTTTTTCTGCATGCATCACTTCATACTCATCTGTGTTAAATCTCCTCCTATTTACTGTCATCCAGTTCTCCTGCTTCAAAGCCCATTTATTACTCTTCATGGCTGGAGCTTGTTTTGACTACCCTCAATAACATACTGTCCCCCGACTGCCACTTGGTAGCTCACCTGTTTGTCAGGTCATCTATGAACATTTTAAGCAATGCAAGTTGCTACTGAATCCCCCTGCTGACTTAACCCTGCTGTCAGAGCTCATAACTCCTAATCCTTCTTAGTGACTCTTTCAAAGGGCTGCAGTAGGTGTGGGAGACAGGACTATCCCTAACTGGGAAAGAATCTGTGTGTCTTTTATGTAGTGCCTACGCACGCATATATGCTGGGAGCGACGTTCCGAAATGAGGGCATTACCCAGTTGCCTAAAACCTAGGGAAACCCTCACAGAAAAAAGAATCCAGGTTTTATCGTATATTTATCATCTCTGTGGCCACGTCCTTTAACCTGGTTTTATCTGAGTGAAAAAACCCTTAGTTTTGCTGTGCTTAAAACCACTGGTCACGATTCTCCAGGTACAGGTGGCTCTTGGTCAACTGTTTGTTAATGTTAGATTTCCACTGAGTTTTCCCTTTTGGTGCCATCATCAGTTCAACAGAAAGCACAGTGCTTGAGATGACCTGCATTGACTCCAGCAAGGGACTGAGCATCCTTACAAGAAACTAAGTTTGAAAACCAGTAGGTAGAACTACATTTAGGTGTATCCTGCAAACTCACCTGAATGGAAACAGTTTAAACTGTGGTGAGTTGTAACAGGTCAAATATGTGTGAACAGCAGCATTTCTTTGTGCTGGAGGGATTTTGTCCTGCAAGAGCTAACTATCCTTGCGTAACAGGCAATTGTTTTACAGTAAATCAGTAGCAAATCAAATGCTGAGTAGCTTTTGCTAGAAAATCTTGCTAAACAGAACTCCCTCAGAGCAGGTTCCTGGTTGATTTTTTTCCCCCCTGCTTCTTAATGTATAAGAACAGAAAAATCTGCTCAGAGTTTTCTGAAAAGTCAAGTGGTGGAAGAAACAAGAACAACAAGGCCACGTACCAATAGGTCTTTGTTTATACGGTGTCTTTTAGATAGCATTGGGGTTGGATAATAAATGAGAAGAACTGGTTTCTGGAAAAACAGGACCTTCCCTGACACATGCATTTTGCATTAGTTTTTAAAATTCTTACTGGAGGAGATGGGCAGAGTACAAAAACATTTTCTGACTTACGAAATGGTGGTAAAGGTTCCGTATTTTCTGCTGTACCCTGTGAACATAGGCAAGTTTTCATCACCTTCTGGTGTTTTGACCATTATTTTGCTTGTGTTGATTCATTCACCTTCTTTTCCCACCCACTAAGAAAGATAGTAAATTTACTGTGAAACTACCAGAAATTCCCACAGCTTTTTCTCTGATATGAACTCCCAGCTTAAAAAAAAAAATAAAAAGAAAATAGAAAAACCTACTGGCTGTTGGAAACTTTTAACTTTTACACTGCGGGTACTACCCAAAAAGAAATTCTCAAATACACATGTCTAAAACTATAAAGACTAATAGATTCCTGGTCTGGAGCTCTGGGGGAAAAAAAAGGTCATATCTCTAAACTTAGACTAAAATAAGTTTGTCAGATATTTTCCGTGGTATTAAGCAACTCCTGCTTTCCAGTAAAGCTGGAAGCTGGGAGAGCGAACAACCTTTGAAATTTGCTGCAACTGGAAATTGCCTCATGTTTTCCATTAAAAATATTTTTCTTTTGTTTCTTTTATTTCGAAATTTTTCAATTGTGGACTGAGGTTTTTCATATGAGATAAATGCTTCAAATGAGTACTGTTTTGAAGCTTCCTTAGGACTAACATATTTGTCTTACCAATTCAGATTTCCATCCCTTAGAGGTATCAATTTTTTTTCCTGTGGCAGTGTCAAGTTATACTCTCCTCCAGCACCTCAGGTTTACAGAACTTTATATGAACTTAGTCTTTTGTGCATGCACCTGTGTGCACTAATGGTAAAGAAAGTAGATTACGAGTTTTATATTAGCAGTCTTGAAGTTGTGGTTGAGAAGGCATTTGTAGAAGCTCTCACAACAGTGGTTTTGTCAAATGATTTACCTAATGGGATGAACTTTCCTGTGCTTGTTCTTATTCAGGAAGTGTCTGAGGAAAAACTGTTCCTCTTTCTGAATTGCATGTTCAGTGTGAGTTTAATCAGTTGATTTTTACTTTTTTAATTTAAGCTTTCAGGTTAATCAATGGGGTTGGTTTGAGAGGTGGGGTTTTTTTGGAACTGCTATGGTTTTCTGCATAGGCAGAGTGAGGTCTTGGCTCCATTCCCACTGGTAAGCTCTGCCAAGGACTTCAGTTCCTCCCTAAATATGTTGTGTGGTTGGAAACCAGGGTTATTTTTTAATCTGGCTTCCTAAGAAAACTAAGTTTGTTTCCAATAAAATTAGCATGATCATGTAGTCTGTACATACACATATCTGTCATTTTTGTCCTACAAACTCTTGAGCCTGCTGGCCAGTTTCAAAAGAATTTGGCAGGAGGGTAGAAGTCTTCAAAATATGAAGTTCCTATATTTTCATGAATACGGCTGCTAAGAAGAGGCAGATTCTGTTACTGTCACCTGAAGGAAAGGCTGAAGCCCCTCTCTAAGTGTATTCAGTGAACAGAGTCAATATGAGAGAAATAAATGATGAATATTCTATAATCCTAGGAAGTGCTTTAATCAGAATTTGTGCCTTACTAAACATCAGGTGAAAAAAGCCTCTCTTCAGTCAAGATCCATATCCTGAATGTGTTCTCTGAAGTCTTGCAAGGCATGAACACCATTTGAAGCTTTTCACTTGGCAAAGGCATTTAGGACATCTTTCCTGTGTGGTTTCTCTGATGTTTAATAAAGAGTGAACTCATACTGTGCTGTGTCTTTAACCCAGCTCGATTAAAAAGTCAATCCAATGCATTGTGTAAGTCCACTAGAAACCAGACTTTGTTACTGTGCTACTCATGAACTTTCTTCTTACTTATCCTGTGAATAGTCCTGATTCATGCAAATACAGATAGGTAAACATTGACTGGCAGGTATTCAGGAATAAATTAAATATAGAAATTACATCCATGGAATATTATGACTGATGTTACATACTTAAAAATCATAAAGAAGTAATTCATCAACCTTTATTAGGTCATGTCCATATATTGGTATGGCATTAACATTGGTAACATTGTGTTGGTTACAGCACGTGTGTGAAAGAGGATCAAAATACCATAGTAGTGTGAACCAAAACTTTGTGATTCTTTTGGGGATTTTGGAGGGAAAAAAACACCAAACATTGTTTTTTAAACAAGGTGTATAAGAATTTAAACCAAGGTGGATAAATAAAAGAGAATATGTATCATTCCCTCATTTGCATCATGAAACAGCTGAGGTTTTTTTTTTAAGCCCTATGTCTGATTCTTAATCTGAAGTGAAATTGGTCATGTATAGTACCCTGGAATTGCATCATCACCCTGAGCTCTTAGAGAAAGATAGAAAATCTTAAATTAGGGAGATGATTTCTCTGATGTCCCTGCAATTTTTAAAGAAATTAAAATCTACCAGTAGTCAAAGAAGCACTAACTATAGTAGTAGTTATTAAAGGCAAGACCTTCAGTCATTTGGAAGAAAGAAGCCCTATGAGCAGAGGCTTTTTACAGAAAAGTTTAGATTTAAATTCAGAACTGTATTTTTTTGGTCTTGTAGGGTCAGTTTGTTACTTTCTTTTTTACTCCAACTTCAGCAGACCTAAAATCTTCATAAGCTAACACATTCATTATAATTCACTTTAAAACATACAATGATGGCCTGTATGTTGAAGACAGGAAATAGAAGAAAAAGCAAAGAGCATATGATTTCTGAGAACTTCTGTCTTCACAACAAAATAATAACCTAAGCATGTAGAAGCCCCAAATCAGCTATTCCTGCTCCGGGGTTAGCAGGCAAACTAGAATTCTAAAATACTATTTATATATTTAAATAATATGGAAGGTTTCATTTTTTACATGCTTTAGTCAATGCAAAAATAACTTTTGTGAGCGACAAATCTTCACAATAAAAAAAGTTTGCAAAGTTGTCTCAATCTGCAATCGTGTACTTCTGTGGCTACAGAGAGTGTAGACAGTGTGCAACATCTTCTATAAATTTTGTGAAATGAGAAAGTGGTTTACCTGCCTGGGTAGCTGGTATCCAAGGGATTTTGTTGACACTGTGACGTTTTTAGCTGACGGAAGGCAGAATTTTGGATGAACTGAAGTGACTCAATAGTAAACCTCACCTTTCAAAGATGCTTCAGGACCTGCTTGAGAAATTCTGGTCATACTCAGCTGCTGAAAGTAGTTGTGAGTTCTACTTTGCTTTTATTAGCATACAATAGTATTCATTCCCTGGCATAAATTGTATCAAGGATTGTATATTAATGTATTTGAAGAAATCTGTAGAGGCACTATGCACAAATTGTATTATGTGCTCTTAAAACACTTCCATTTTTAGGGTAAAAGGTATTTTGACAAGATGTAGTGCTGTACAATGCTTTTATTTCTAAGTAGTCTTCTGATCTTTTTTGCGTATCTATATGACTCAAGAGCCTTAATATAATTTCCAAAAAGAAAAGACTAAACTATTCTATCTGTAGAGTCCTAATATTTCATTCTTTCTAAAAGACAGAATGTAAATGATTTAACATTTAACAGAATGACAATCATTCTGAAAATGTCATTGTTCAACTAAAGAGACTAGTTTATCAAAGCATCCAATATTTGTAAGTACATCTACTTGCAGATACAGTTTAGGACACCCCAGTATCCTACCACTAAACCACTTAAATGTTAAGTAATATTAATTCATATGCTTAAAAGGTGATAAGGTATACTAAGGTAAAATTTGAAGTTTTGTCTTTCAACGGCCATGTAAGTATTTGCAGGTTCTAAGGGAAAGAGGGACAGCTGTAAAGAAGGTTTAGGGGATTCAAGTGTGTGTGTTTGACTCATGGCCTGACTGATGTTTGTATGTGCACTATGCACGTTCATTATCTCTAAGGAAAAAGCTGAATTTTGTGGAAAGGATTTTTTACTCCAGTATAGCCTTGTACGTGCTATAATGAAAGTGCTCCAGGCATCAGTCTAAACAAAATCCCAGAAATACCTGTATTCACTTTTTGACCAACTAGGCACTGCTCTAAGTTACAAATCATGAGACTTCTTGGTGGGGGGGGGGGGGGGGGTGTCCCTGCTTCACTTGAACACAATGAAGACCTGTGAATTTATATTCTGCCTTTTCGTTTTAAAAGTAGACCTGTGTCTGCCTTCTTACAGAAGGAACCTTTTTTGCTTCTGATGTAAGATCAGAGTTTCAGTGTCCCAGTGTTCTAGAATTTTTCCCACCTTTCCACTTACTGAAGGCTGCCTTTGTGTACTGTGATACATAGCTCTGCATCTCTCTGTTTTGAAGAGAATGTATTAGGATGAATTTTGAATTATTTGCGTTCATAGGAACAAAACAGGCTTACACAAATTCCTGTGGTAAAAACTCTGAAAGGGACTGTAAAAACCATCCAAGCAGATTGATATCACTTTGTTAAATGAGTAAGGGTTTAACATGGTTCATATTAGCTTGTCAAGCCACAGTGGCTGTGTTTACAAGAAAAACTGATGTTCTCTTGCCTTGCATCCACATGTGTGTTTCGCTTACATAAAACCTGAACTTACTCGGCCTCCTGGAGCATTTAGCAGGAGCACCAGACCAGACTTGTAGCATTCCACATCGTTTGTGAACATAAGATAAAGCTAATTTGAAGATCTGAGCAAGAATGCCCCTTAATCATGCTGCATACACATGGAAATCAGTGTCAGAAGCCAGATGTATGAAAGAAAAACATTTTCCTCCTCTAACTTTCTGTCTCCCTCGGGCATTCTTATCAATGACCCAAATGCTCAACTTCATATCCAGAAGTTTTCCAGCATGTTGCTCTCATTTCATTTCTGAATTTTTTCTACCAGTTTTCTTACCCTTTCGGTATTTCTCGTTCTTCATGTAAGCTAATTAAATGTGATGCTGATGATGCAGAGGACAGGATGTTTCACACAAAATGTTTCTCCAGATAGATGAGACTCACGGTTGAGGATTACTGTCTGGCCTAAGGAGAAAGGGGAAAAATGTATTATGTGGGAGAAGTTTATAACACAGCGCTATTTTAGCACAGAGGCAAAAAATAGCATGCTTACCAAAATGACTATGTCACTGGAAGTGTTAGGCATTAAGCAATATCAGGAAAAGATTAACAATAAGAGATAATTACTGTAATTTGACAAGTAGATTAGGGAACATAAATAAAATAAGGAACAATATGAGCAAGTGCAATCACAAAACATAAAAGGCTGCAAGTTATAGGAAATGACTGTTGTTCTTCAGAAAAAGGCGAGAACAGTAGGCAAGGAAGGCAATAGAGTCATGAGGGTTTTTGAGAATCATTTTCCTGCTTTGTGATAAAGACAGTGCTGGTTAGCTGGGTTTAATACAAGGACTGGAAAATTACCTGCCATGTGAACAGTCATAATATAGTAAGCTGGATGTTATTGAATGTATGTTTTGGAAGAGTGATAAGAAATTACAGGTACATAGGGCATGTATCTGTAAACATAACTGATGCAGTCTTAGAGCAGTTATGTTATCCACTTCATTGATGAATGATAGATTTACATGGATTTGTGAAAATATTCTGTTCAGTGAAATTGTTTGGGAGATCTTCATCACTACAGCAGAGTGGATTATGAAAGAGCAGATCAGTATCTTAAATGCTGTCAAGCACTGTGTACTGTGTCTGCCAGGCTTCAGTGCAGAGAGGCATTTCCAGTGATCCTCACAATAATAAATACTGGATTGTTGCATTAATTTACTGAGTGCTGCTGTTTCGGAGGAGAATGCTGCTCACAGCATACCAGCACTTCAGTCTTCTTTTTGTTTTTTATGCAAAAGTTTGTAAGTCCTAGTTCCTGTCTTCATGCTAAGCCATTTTTAGCTCCTTTGAGACAGCTCTTGGAGTCATTACGTTTTTCCCTTGAAGCAAAAGAGGCAATGCCCAGTATTATTTTAGTTGCTAATTAGAAGGCCCTCAATATATTCACAGTTCAGGTGGTAATATATCTGCTAAACAGATAGTGCCATTAAAAGTACCTTTCTGAAGAAAAGTAAATTTCAGATAACTGAGTCAATTTTCCTCCTTCACAGTATGTGTGAAGGAGAAATGGGGATAGTGCTTAACTTTAAATACATTCCTCATTTTATGTTGCCATCTCAAATAGTTGCAAGGTAGAAAAGCTTTGCAGTTCAGTTTACTTTTTCTTCAGCCAAAATCTTGTTTTGCCTTAGTTTTGACAATTCTCCAGCCTCTTTCATACTTCTTTTCTTCCTGAGATCCATACGGAAGAAAATTGAAGTAGCTTAGGCTACATGGTCTGTCTCTTGGCATCTCAATTAATTTCTTTAATCTTCACTTACAGGTTTTTTAACTTCTCTGGAAAGAAAACCAAAACAGGACTGCACAGTGCTCTCTTTATTTACTTATCTGCCCCTGCTGCTTATCTTATCTTCTTTTTCTGTTCAGTGATATTTGCTGCTGCTCTATTTGTCTGGGTTTCTTTCCTACAACTTTTCCTGGTTGTTTAAGGGGGGTTGTTCACTGTTGTTTCCTTATTGCATTGAATTCTCTGTAAAAATCTTCTTTGACTAGTTTCTCAATCAGGTTTCTCTTAATTTGCTGCCAAGACTGCTTTCCGAAACAAGCAAAATGCTTTGGAAATATTTATTTCTCCATTGTAAGTGTTCAAGGTTTAATTCTCTTTGCTGCAATGCATGCTCTTCCTACCCTCTCACTCACTTCCTCTCTCTGCCTTGTAGTATGAAATACTGGACTGTGAAAGTTCTTTAGGACAGTATCCATGCCCTTCTGTTTAAATTGTCAGGCATCTAGCAACTGATTCAGGTCTTTTTATATCTGTTTCCCTTAAATATTGTTAGTAGTTAGAATTAATATTAGTAAGCAGTACCTTTGGCAGGGGGTACTTTTCTGATATCATAAGAAGTGTCTCTAAATTCAGTTCTTCTGTCATTTGTTACGGATTCTCATTATTACTTGCCCCAATTGACTGAGTATAGTACATGTGCAATATACCTTGCTGTTGATGTTTTTTGCAGAAAAACTAAGGGGGGCATCAATTTGGAAAGTTGCAACACAAAAGCAACGTTTGTCAGAATTTTTAAGCCTTATAAGAGAGAATCACACTCTTATAGCCTTTGGAACTTTTCATATTCTCATTTTGAACCTTTTTATAGTGTATAATGAAAAATAATTCTATATTAATACTTTGAATCAGTTTGAAATACATTACTTTTCACTTTCATTTTATGTTGTCAGAATGAATAAGTGACCAAAATTTTTGTGGAGTGATACTATTGACACCAGTTAGGTTAACCTGTATTTTAAGCTGCTGTACACATTGAAGCCTCACTGCTAATTTGTGTTGCATTACCTTGGACTTTTCCTCAAGTTTGTACCTTGAGGTATGATGGAGATCCCAGAGGGCAATCAGTTGTGCTGGGCTGCCTGCCTGCCCAGGCTGTCTGCTGTAAGCTCCTGGTCAGTTTATAAAAGTGGGCCCCCTCACCCAGAGGAGAAAGCAACGTGATGACTGTTGTAGACAGAGAGATCGTACCTTGTGGTACCACTGTGTAACATCAATGTCCCATCAGCTGGGTAATAAATGTTATCCTCTCGTGGTTTTGTTTTCTCAGAGAATGCAAGATCTGAGGATGGTGGAGAGTTCTCTTTTCCAGCACTGGCAGCCCAGGTTTTCACTCACTCAACATGTCAGTAGAAATCTATCAGTCCCATTTATGCAGAACCTTTCTGCGTGTAAAGACTTATTAAACAAGGGAGAAATCTCTTCAGTCCTGATTTATCCAATACAGAGGAAATTTTCAGACCTTTTTCATATCAAGTAGCAGTAAGAAAAACTTTATTCTGCAAGAGTATCTGTTCTTTCTCCCTCCAGCTCTGAATACTGTCAGGGAAGGGATGAAAAGAAACCTATTCTAATTTAATTATAGGGCTAACAACCTATTAATCTTATGCTTCTTTGGTTTTTTTCTTCAAGGAGGAGTAGAATCCTGGGGACAGAGCTCCTGTCCCCACACATGTTTCAATATTGCATTATTGTAGCTATGGTTTGCATGTAAATCTGATAGATTAAAATCTGATAGAACCTAGAATCTGTATAATTAATGTAAATATTTCCTTGGTATAACCACTTCATCTAAAAGGGGTAATACATTACAGACAACTGTTTCTTTCTTATAACTTTACCTGCAGCAGAATACAGAAGTTGGAATAACCCAAACAGAGTATTTTTTAGCACTTACAGATGACTTCATCCCACAGCTTTTACGCTATTCTATGAATGTTATTAAACTTCATTGTACATCAGTATAAGCATCTGGACATTATAGGTGGGCAGGCAGAGAAGCAGATTGGTTGCAATAACATGCTGCAGTAAAGCTCAGTAAGTCTGACTTGCAGTTTTTTGAACATTCTGTGAAACTAAAATACACTCTGGTTTTACTATTTGCTCTTTAAAGTGAATATTCCATATTTTTTCTAGTCACTAGTCAGGAGGAGCTCAGAGGTATTTACTCTGAACCTCTAGTAGGTCAAGGAAAAAAAGATGGTATTATCCTTTCTGCTCTAATGGCCGGATGCTTAGTGTAAGTTTGACCAGGATTCTTTCTCCAAATAAGTAGATTTGGCATCGGTTTTTTCCCTGTACATTCAGCAATGTAGACACTCAGATTATATAAGTTATCTGAAAACATACACTTCTTTTTACCGGTGTTGAAGTAGAAGTAATTCTAAGTAAGAATTGTTTCTTTAAAATTAGGATGGGAACTTTTTATGGACACACTTTCCTTTGTGATAGATTTGACTGGATAAGCAATATGTTAATTATGTTTGGTTTAAATGGAGTATTATGAGAAAGGGAAGAAAATACTGTCACAAACCTAAGCTGACTGATTTTTCAGTACAGAAGTGATGTTCTCTTATTTTTCTGTTAAGCTTTGTATTGCTGATCGAAGCAGTATCCCAAGGCTTCTGCCAAGCACCACATTGTTTGTGTGATAGGGAGGGATTTGGTTACAGTCGAGCAAGTCTGAAAAATGGTAAACTGACAGCAAATCTGGGATCATGGTTGGTAAGGCAGCTTTTGTGGTCACGTGCTTTTATTTGATGTGGTTCCTTGTGTCTCCTGTGCCAAATGGTGTAATGTACTAAAGTGATGAAACTGCAAAAGAAAAAAAAGTCAAGTATTTACTTCAGCAACAAGGGAGAAAGAGAACTGGAAAAGAGATCAAAGCCCTTAACATGCCTCTCAAAATAGGAAAAAAGAGCAAAAAGAAGGGAATTTCTTTCCTTGAATGCTTGAGGCTACTCTTGCCTGTAGCCATCATGAGTAATAAACCCTTCAAAATGCTTATGTAGGTCTGCAGTGTGCTTTAGTTTCAAAATACGCCAGGTATTACAGAGAGTTAAAAAGGGTGTATCTTGGTTAAAGAAAGGACTATAGTCTATGAAGTCTGAAGTCTACTTTCCATCAATAGCACATAAATTTGAACATGTTTTAACATTGGCCACACAAGAGAAAAGCTCTTAGTTGCTTTAAATTGGTATAAAAGGTCTTTCCATGCAAAGGCAAGGTTTTTATTTGTTTGCATTTTCAAAGCTAGGTGAATCTTCAACTGTATCATTCACAATCATTGACATTGTCATTTCCCTATTTTATGCGTGTTTTGCAGAAAGAATTTATTGGATTAGAAATTGATTGTTGAGTGCAATCGATATTATATATAATATAAATATATATAGTTATAATATATATAATATTTATATAAAATATAAACCACTGTCTTTTGGTATAAGGCTCTGTAATGCTATGTTCATTCTGTGTTCAGTGTTGGGCCTCCTTGCCCAAATACACATTGTTTACTCTTCTGTCCTTGAAAAAAATAACTACTATTGGGTAAAGCACCTTCTTTTAACAGCATGAAACTTTCCTGTAAATGTTCTTTTCTTTGTGATACTTGTTTCATGGAAAAACATACACAATTTCTGCGGATGAGGAAAGGGAACAGGTAAAGGGGAGGGTGGGGATGAGGCACAAAACATAGACTGCGTGTGCACAGGTGCTTAACCTGTGTTAGCACATAACTTTATAAAATTGTAATGTAGATAGTCTGAAATAATACTAATAATACTAATACTACTAATAATAATACTCAGCTCAAAACTTTCCCAGCAATTCAGAGAAACCTGCGTTTTTTCTGCTCAGAGAAAGGAGGGAAGCAAAATGAATTGCAGGGAAGAGGTGGTGTGAATGAACGGAGTTAAAGGGAATTAGGCAGGCCCAAGTTAGTATGGGGAGAGTTGTAGGGAAGGGAGTAGGGATCAAGTAAGAGCATCTCTCCACATGCTTGTAAGTCTGCCTTGCTAAAGCACCATGTCATCTGTGCTTGAGACTTGGAAACACCCTTTTTGTCTAATGAAAGGATGGTTTTCAGTAAGGGGAAATAACTGGTTTACTCAAGAACAAAAGCAGTCACTTCTGTAAACCTGTGAATTAATGCTATGCCTTCTTGTTAAAGGATCATTTCTTGAGAGGCATTTTGATGTAATTATAAGCTATCAAGAAATGGGAAAGAATTTTGCATTTTGTATGTGGGCCTGAATAAATACATCCATTGAGAGACAGAGCAAGTCACTTGGAATGCACCAGTCAACAGCAGAAATGTAAACATACTCCAGCTACGCTCTCTGCACTTGTATTTCAGCGTGTTGCAGAACAAAACCTCTATTAATGCAGACTGACTGCTGTACTTGCTGAATTCACTAGTGAGTCTGTCACAAAATCCACTTAATTCACTGATCATGGATCAGAACCACATTGTGTCTGCCAGTCTGGAAACCCAGGCAGACAGAAACTTTCTGCAAAGGAGTCTGCTTTGTCTAATAATAAAGTGTATGAAGTTGGTTTGCAAAGCTGACTAGGTTTGGAGCAAGCCAATAAAATGCTAAGGCCAACAGATCTTTGTCTCTGTGTTCCTGTGTGTTTGTACAACCTTATCTCATAGACAGATAGATCTACCATGTATTAGTCTTCATCTGGTACTAGTTCTAATGAAATAACATCCACTAAGACTGTTTCTTTCTGAATTGTGATAATTATAGAAATCTACTCTCAGACTGTTAGAACCTTAGCCTTTTAAAAAGTAGCTGGTTACTGGAAAAAACTGTGCAAAAATCAAACACAATTCAGTTGGTTGTATTGAAACTAGCTTTACTCTGACTGTAGAGAAGCAATATTAATTGTCTGTATTTAAAAAACAAAACAACTTCCTTATCATATCTCATGATGGTTTTTGTTTGATTTTTTTTGTTGTCTTGCATAAGGAATGTGGGGGGGGGGGGTTGTGAGGGGTGTTTAACAGTGATACCAAGAAGGAAGGCTTCATTGCAAACAGAGGTGTGTAAGATCTGTGCTCCAAGAGGCCCAGCTATCTGGAAAGCAGGTCTGATGTGCAACAATCTTTAGCTTGTGCTGGTGAAATATCTTGGCAAGTTGAATGTCCTTGACTGTCAAAGGCTTCTTGTGGCACTTTGTTCTCCACCTTTTCTTTTGATTGGACTGTGAGGTACCTCAAAAAGTAGCATTAGATACTGAGCTGCATGCTGAAATTCCCCTGCCTGATTGTCTCCATTTTACATATTTACTTGACCATTTACAGGTCCATCTTTGATATTGTGTAAATCACTTTTTTCTTCAGCTGCAGGTTTATTATAAGTCAAATGAATTATTACAGCCTCTTGCCCAGTCTCTTGATTGGAAGGTACTGGCATGACAGAGACATCATAGTGCAGCATAGTAAAATCAAACTCTGAGCAATAGCTTTCTTACATGTTTAAAAATAAAAGGTAAATATCAGTTCAATAAGACAGATGAACCTTAATTGCTACATGTTTATAGAAAGTTTTGAGATGGTCAGAGGCAAGGTCCTGTGCAAATGCAGTATTTTATTAAAATATTTAATAAGCAGATTCTCTGACCCAATAGAGGGAACAAAGATGCCTGTCCACTCTTAATTTTCCCTACCCATAATTATTTCTATAGAATATAAATTACATATTGTACAGCTTTATTCTGTTTTCAGAGGATAATTATACTAGAAATTCCAGCCCTCTTTCTGTGGAGGGACCTTTTTCTCAGAAACCACACCTTGTAGCAGTCTGTTTTTCATTTGAGAAGGGCTGAATTTCCATTTGCGTCCACAAGTTTTTATGGGGTTGGCGCCTTTCAAGAGATGGATACAGGTAAAATGAGAAACCCTTACTCACGAGTCATAATAATTCAGTCTGGAAGATGTATTGTAAGCTGATGATATAGGAGTGGAAGCTTTTTTTTGCATGTGTAATCTCTTAGAGATTACTCTTAATTTCATGCCTACTGCTGTAACAGAGAGAAGCCTGTAATTCCTGTTGTAGTCATCTGAGCATCTCCAGTGGTATCTCTGTGCTGAGAGGGAACTTGGACTCGGTGTCAAATGAGGCAAGGCAGGATGCAAAACGGACACTACCAGTTCCTCTGTCCATGATATTGGAAGTTTTATGGATTATTTACATAACCATTTAAGGAGTTTAATAAACGGAAAGGCAGGGTCTCAAAGTAAGGTTCACAACCCACTTTTGATATATCAGGAGGGACAAGTAGCAAAACATTCTCCAACATTAGAGACTGATGGACCCCATATATTTTCAATTTCCTAAGAGCAAACTACTGTTTCAGAAATGTTCCAACTTTCTAATAGTCACACTCCACTGTTTTTAAACATCCACAGGTTGCAAAATTATGTTCACATCTGAGTAATTTTAGTAAGAGGGTAGCAGCAAGGAAACTGAATTCAGTTTAAAAAAAAAAATCCCATTCAAGTCTTACTTCTGCTGGAAAAGTTTGTTTGTTTTTTTATGTAGCTGTGGTATACTCAAAGCTTTTTTTTTTCATTGCATATGCAAAATCCAGACCTGCAGAACTGTTCCATGTGGTGAACAGTCTGCTAAACCCAGACTGTTTTGCCTGAGTAGCAGATTTCCATATACCTCATTATGAGTTTGGGATTTTTTTGATTTATGTAGACTCTGTTGCTTCAAAGGGATGTATGACTGTAGACCTTTACACCTACCAAAGTGATTTCTTATCAAGTACTGGGGAAAATACAAGGGCAGGTCCAGTTGGAGAATATAAGCATTATTCTGCAGAGAACTTTCTTTTTAACCAGTTTAATTTGTCATGGAAACACCATGTAAACAGGAGGCCATGAAGTTACTTAGCTTTTGAAGTTTTTAATGGTGGCCAGTGATTTTTTTGATGGTTAGTGAATGATGTAATCCACAGTGTGTAATGCAAATTCATGTACTTTTTGATTGGTAAGGGACTATAAGAAAGATTTAAGTCAGTGCTGCTAAAAGAAAGTAGCATGGACTTTACCTCATTGTTACCTTATACAGTCTGTTTTAAATAAGTGTTAGATCTTTCCACACCAAAGAAGCCATTATCCTCGGTAGTAGCAGGTGTGCTTGAGTCTTCCATCCTGTGATAAAGGCAAATGATTAGGGTACCTAAATACATCTCTGAAGTTATCTTATTTCTGTGGATTCCTTCCACTCAGATTTCCAGTCTGTGCATGGACACAGTTAATATCCTTGTTTTTATTATTTCCTTCTGGGGATGAACAAAATCATAGAATCAGGGAATATAATTATGAAACAATGTAGACTGGAGAGAGCATCTGGAGGTTATCTGGCCAAGCCATTCCTCAGAGCAGGGCCAGCTTAGAGCAGTGTGCTCATGGCAATCGTTCAGCTGAGCTTTGAGGACCACTGAGCACCACTTACAGAGCCTCTGGCTCCGCAATCTCTGTAATTTTCCGTTAGATAATTGAAGGCATCAATATGCCTTCAATAACAATATGCCTTAAACTCTCCTCCTCAACAGCACCACCTCCCCAGTGTTCTCTGAAGACTGGACAAACCCATTTCATTCACCATCCCCTCTTACGTCATCATGTACGTAATAATCTTTCTGACCCACTGCCCTCTTAATCTAGTAGGTTAACATCTGTGTTGTGTTGGGAGGTCCAAAACTGGAGTAGATGACGTCATCAATGTTTGCATCTGGCCATTTATTACTCCTCAGTCCAAATTGTTTTGATTGTGCTTAGCTGTTTTGACTGAAGGTGGCTTTTGAAATCATTGAAGACTTCAAGTCTCACACAGCTAACGAGATACCTGAACTACAGTACTCCACATCTTACTGATGAGGCCTAAGGAAGAGAATGTTCACAATGAAAAAGCTGTTTCCCTAGAGAATGCTTTGCATTAAGTGATGCTCTTGATTTAAGTGGTTTATTTACAGTAGGTCGTGTTGTAACCTATTTTCAGGTTTCATGGTATCACTCAGTATTACTTATTGTCAGCACAGCATAAAATACACTTCCTCATGGCCCACTGACTTTAAGCATGGGGAAAGAGGACTGTGTAGAAATGATTTTCAAATCCTGGGGACCATACATATAATGTACTGTTAAATTAACTTCTGTTTCTAGTGCGCTTGGAGGATCATCTGCCCTTCACATCCCAGCCTTTCCTGGTGGAGGTTGTCTTATTGACTATGTACCCCAAGTGTGCCAGCTGCTAACAAACAAGGTAAGTTAGTAAAGACAACTCAGTTTTCCTTTCCCTTATGGTCTGTACTGCATTTCCATAGGCATTGTTTTTCTTCTGTCAGGTAGTCCAGGCAAGGCATACTTAAACTGAACTACACAGGGAATATCTTTTTGATAAGAGCTGAGCACCTAAGCAGGGCACTGAATATAACAACTCCTTTAGGTAAAGAAGTAAGGTTAGGGTCAGATCCTGGAGTGGTTTTTTTCTTCATGTGACATGTTCCGATTTAGGGTAAAACATTATTGTACTGTATAACACTGCATTGCAGCAAACTATTTTGTTAGTAAATACAAATGTGCGGTTTGCATATTATTTTTCTGGTTGGGAGTTCTCATATCATAGTCATCACCATAAGTTTTGAATACTTTCAGTGATTTTTCTTCTCAGATGTTTCATCCAAATGAACTGAATCAGCAGTCTATTTGGATGTTTATACAGTAATAGCTACTTAGGGTTGCTGAAAAGGTTGTGTTCCTGTTAGCTTACTGTTTAAACAAAAAAGAACAATTATAGTATTTTGAAAGTTTCTCCATTATTTAAGTGTACTTTTCTAAAGAAAGCTTAGGGGCCAACATCTAGAAATTTTCCTATTACAGACTTCGCATTTGTTTATTATTTTTACGTTCAGTTGTCTAAATGAAGAAAATAATTTTATCTTTTAAAAAAAGTTCTTCAAAATGTGTTTCCATAATTATATTGGCATCTGTCCTTAGAGTTGTTTTTGTTGTGGTTTTCTGTTAAAATTACTTTCCGCTTTTAAAATCTGCAAGCATACAGGACTGTTTTTATCCTTTCTTAAACAAAGTCACTGGAGGAAACTTATCATATTTTTCCTTTTCCCAAAATAACATTTCAGATCCTACACAAAGCCTTCAAAATAATTGTATTTTTCTATAAAATGAATATATTTCAATGTATAAGTAAAATTCAACTTTAAGGTATACAAGATTCCTCTCAGCAATGAATGTATCAAGGCTTTTTCCGTAATTTTAGGAAAGCATTTGCCAGCCAAGAAAGTCCAGTGTTGCCATAGCCAAGAAAATACTCTTCCTGTTCCTTTCAGTGAGGGGGGAAAACGGTTTCTAAAATGCTGCTTTTCTTTCTGGAAAGCAAAGGAATTTACATAGGGTATCACATATGGAACCACACTATAAGTACTCCAAGTCACCAATTGTAAAGCAGATGCTCTTGCCGCTTCACGCTTCATGCATTGTTTCTGCTACGGGTTAAGCCCTGTTCACACTTAGGTGTTCTCCTAAGTAATGCCGTTCAAATCAATAAGAAAATATACATGGTGCAAGGAGAATTTTGCCCTAAGTCTTCCAAATTCAGCATTGTTGGATATTGCCTTTGCCAGGATGGAAGTCTTTCAAAATCCAGAATGCCTCAGAAGTTGATGCTCACAGTTGAGTAGGTGGATCCCTGAGTCAGCATGAAACTGGTGACAGAGCTTAGTGCTCAGAAGAATTTGTTGGAGGTGCAGTCTTCAGAAAGCACCCAAGATTGATTGTGAAAGATACTTATTTTTGTCTTGTCTTTTATAACCAGAATGTTATTTGGCACTAAACCTACTGTCAGTTCAGGTAACTGCGAGTTGTCTATCACAGCTTTCTACTCAAACTTCAGTAAGGCAAGGCTGAGCATTTCTTTCCTTCACTCTTTATCTTGTGCAGTTAAACAGCGCTTCAATCTATTGTGAAAAACCAAGTTTCACTCAGAAGTGAGTGAAGAGATTTCTCTGCAAGATGTTCTGTGTCCAAGATCTGTGTTTTAAAGGCATTTTACAATTCTTTAGGGAAATCACACAAGCTAAATGTAGGATTCAGAAGTACTACCATGTCAAACATAAATCTTCCTTAACAAGAACTATATGGCAAACTGGGATTTGTCTTTTTTTATCTTTTTATAGCTCTGGATTCTTTCTTTTTTCAGGTACAGTATGTTATTCAGGGATACCATAAGAGAAGAGAGTACATTGCAGCTTTCCTGAGTCACTTTGGAACGTAAGCTTTCTTGCAATGCATTATTTTCTGTAGCATGGGGGAAAGTAGTTTTCTGCACATGGTTTGTGGTTGTGTGACTGCTGTCCACTGGATAAGATGAAATCTAGTCATTTTTCACAGAATGATGTGTATAGGTCATCTCTCTGTAGCAGTACTATAATGAAGGTCAGCATTATTTCACTTCTGTGCCAGTTGCCCATCTGACTTTACTAGAAAATAGCTGATGATGGGAAAAGGCCAGTAGGGATTTTCTCCTTATGCAGAAGAAATGTGCTCATTTCTGAATAAGTTACTTGAGGGGTCTTATAGTAATAGGCAGTGACTGAGGTGGGAGAATAGGGAAGCAGGTCTAAGCCTTGCAGGAACCAGAAACCACTGCTTGGCATAAAAACAGGACTGGGAGAACAGCTGCTCCCACCACCAAGCAGTATTTTGTCTCTCAAGAGAAGAGGCTGTTGGGTCATGTTAGATTCCTGCAGATCATGCCTGGCCATGGCAGATCATACCTGGCCATTGATCTGTGAAACTAATGTGTGATCATGCCTGGCCATGGCCAGGCATGATGACACATTAGCTTCACAGATCAATTAATCAGGGCTACCCTGGGTCAGCACTTTGGTTTCCCACCTAAATTCTGACTAGAAAGTTCAAGTCTTTACCTAGTTGTGATGAGTGGTTTCTGCTTCCGAGGAGTGATGCCAAATGACATGGATATTTAGGAGCCCTTCAAATCTCGTGTCTCTCAAGTGAGCTTAGGAAACAGGTGGCTTCTAGCATGGACCCAGATTAATACAACAATTGTTAGCTAACAATGACTTGAATTGGATATACGACTAGACAGTCAATGCAAGCTCAATCTTTGTCAAGACAAGGTATTTCCTTCTGAGAAAACTACAGTATAGAAATGTCCAGGTGCGTCTATGATTTCATTACATCTACAGTGTGGCTCATGAGTTCTGATACTGCTTGAGTTTTTTAGACAATACCAACTTCTGATAATTGAAACTTGTAATCCATCAGTTGAACAAGTCTTCTAAGTTGAATTTTTTGTATGTTCTTTTGTTTGGTTTTTATATATGCTCTTTTCAGTTTTCAGATTTAAACTCTACTCAGCCTGCATATTTTCACTTCTACCTTCTCACTTACTACAGAGTTAATCAATTATCTTAGTCTGAGTAAGCTACAGGGACTTTGTGTGTCCACAGTTTTACCAGTTTAGGACTACAGATGCATTAGCTGATCTCCTTTCATTCTAAAGTTTGTTTATGTAAACTGAACATGATCTTTCCTTGAGTGAGAAACTCCAATAACACAACACAATTAAGAAGATTATTAAGATTAAAAGTTTAATTTACATTTAGCTAGGCAATTGCAACTGTTAATAAACGAAGGAAATACTGGAAGTTTCTGAGCAAATAGACAGAAATAACAATCTCTGTAATACAAAATTTAAATATTAATCATTCCGTATTAAAAGGTAAAAATAGTAGTAATTTTTTGCTGTTTTTCTGTTGACAGTGGTGTGGTGGAATATGATGCAGAAGGCTTCACAAAGCTCACTCTGTTGCTGATGTGGAAAGATTTTTGCTTCCTTGTTCACAGTGAGTAACACTTTGCCTCAGGCATAAATGTCTATCCTCTTGAAGATACAAGTTCAAAAGGGAAAAAATACAATTACAGGAAACAATTTTAAAGTTTTAGCTGTTTTTATCCAGTGCTTAATCTGTTTTTGATGTGACCATGACACTTAGAAAACACAAAATCCCAATTGTATTTGGAGATGGGGGGAGTTGGAGAAGGGGAGAGGATCGACATCAGTAGTGAAATGCCAGCTTTACAGAACCCCAAAAGCATCCTGGGGAGGTTTTCTGGTAATCTGATGCAAGTTTAAGTTCATGTTTGTAACTTGGCCTTTCAAAAGTGTCAATAGGGAGAACCAATATTATACTCAACCTGGGAATACATAAAATCTTCTGTAAGGAGTTAAGGCATTGATAGTAACTGTAAAGACTCTCTGTTTAATGTAGGGAAAATATATTACATGAGAAATACACTATACTGTCATTAGGATCCAAAAGATATTCCGAGACTGAAACTGTGTAGGCAAAATTGTCTTAACGTAGCTAGATTTGCTGTCATTTGAAATTTTTAAATAAGGGTTGTATTGCTTTCAAAAAGCCATTCTTAATTAAATAAATACATAGGAATTAGTCCATGTGGAAATTAGTAAATGTGACTTTGTTTACATGTTACCTTTTCATGTTACTTTAAGTAGTAATTATTATTTTTCCCTGTGCTGAGGTGAAATTCACAGGTATCAAAGGTGTTTTTGTCTGGGGAAATTCGTTGCTCTTTAGTTTTGTTTGTTGCGCTTCTTATTTATGTTTAAGAGAATTGCATCGCAGTCTGAGCAGCTGCAGCATTGGTGTTTGTTAACATTCTAGCACTGGTATCTTTGAGATTACTTCATTTTTGATTGTGGGCTAGCTTTCCATGTGGAAAACTAACACTGTCTTGATGGCATCATAGAAATTTGTTCCAGAGTTTTTGATGCAGGAAATGAGGATTGCCATGATTCAAAGAAGTCCTTCATCCTGTGTTGTATTGGAGATCATTAAAAATGGCCTCGGTAATTCCTTTCTTTTTTTCACCTAATATTACGTCACAGTAATGACCTTAAGAGGCCTAGAAAATTCAAACCTGAAATTGAAACACTTCCATGATATTATTATGATTTATGTTGTGTAAAAAAAATAATTAAAGCTGGTATTTTTGGGAACATTATCCTTGTTAAATCTTTACTTACATTTCAACTACAGTTGAGAATTGGTCACTGGACAGTTGCCTTCTATGAGATGGCACTTCTTTATGTACAGCCTTCTTGAAGATTTCCTATCTTTCTTACTCCCCATCATGTTTGGGTTAATGTAATCTGTTAAAATTGGTGTGGATTTGATTTGTGCTGCAGGATAGTATAACTTAGTACATGTTAAATCAGTTAGATTTCAGGGGAATCAAAATTCAAATTTCTACTAAATAACAGAGTAGGTTTTAACTGTGTAATATTCATAGTACTCAATTAAACTGGCATGAAAGGTACAATTATAACTGAATAGTTTATCACTATGTATTAACCCTGTGGCCTTAAAAATCATACAGTGTCTTAGCTGTGTAAGCCATTGCATCACCCGCTTGTTGAACAATCAACTGTTCCATGCACTGAAGGATACTGCAATGAAAGGACCGAAACCTGCACTTCATTTCCTGAGTGAAGTAATGTAGGCTTTCATCTCTTAACCACTGACATAACTATGTATATTATGGTTGAATATTTAGTAAGCGTCTAATAAAATGTCTGGGAGAGATAGCAATAAGCTGAAAACTGCTCTGCTTCATATATTTAGTATAGTATGTAGATAAAGTATTCAGAGGAGAATAAATAGGTCAGTATACAGCAGGCACTGTGGCAAATCAAATTAAAGGTACCATAGTAAATTTTACTGGCATCTAAATTTCAGTTAAAATTTTGTGTTTAATTGAGACGGTGAGATTTATAAACCCTGACGTGAGTTGTATTTCCTTTAAAAGATGCATTCAGAGATTTCAAAAATAACTTTGGCATTGTTTGGCGGCTACTTGCATTCCAAGTTACAAACTTTTTGGGCAGTAGGAAGCAAAAAAAAAACATTAGAAGTAAGATGAAATTGTTCAGAATAGTTTTATTGAGTAAACTGGGTTAAAGGAGAAAGAAACAGGAAAATAGTTCTGAATTTCCAAAGCCCAATAACCTTCGAACAATTTCACTTGCTAAAAAAAAAATTGATTTGTGCTGTAGTCACAGAATGAAGAGCAGAGTCGACTCACTCTACCTTAAAACACCAAAGAGCTACCTAGTTGCAAACTTAATCATTATATTAATGAAGCTGCTGCAGTTATTATATTAGATCAAAGAGCAGTCAAAGGAACTGTTGCTTTATTGGTTTAGTCTTAAGAATTAATCAAGTGCTTTCAAATTCAAGACAGAAGAAATAAACATTTAGAGAAGTTCATGCATCCACATGGGAACGGAAATCATTAATCAGTCGTACAGCTTTTGATATTGATACTGTTTATGAGTAAGTCTCAGTATGAAGCTTTGTAAGTAAACTTCAATAGACCACCAGTTTCTTTCTCTTCTGGTTTATGAATCAGCTATGATTATTTTTTGCAGACAGGTATTTCTTCATTTTCTTGTTCCTTCATACAGTCTGTGTGTTTATACCATATATAAATCATAGTATTATTTAGGTTGGAAAATACCTTTAGGATCTAGTCCAGCCATTGATACTATAACCTGAACAATATTAGATAAAAACACATTACATTATCTGTACATAATTAAGAATTAAGTAGCCCTTATTGGTATAAACACAAGAATAGGACTACGAAGCAACCATTGTGTGGGCTTTTCAAAGTTTAATTTTTACCTTGCAAGATTTTTAGGTTATCAGCACAAAGGAAACTGACAAAAGTTGGACTGGTTGCAATAGCAAATGAAACACTGCTTGTATTAGTGATTTTTAAGATTTAAGACATCTTGAAAGGACAAACATTAAATTAAGAAAGGTTTGTTTCATTGAACAATATTTCAGGGGATGGAGAATGCTTGAAGCTGCCAGCATTTGTATTTCAAGTTTGGAGGGGATCTCAGCCGAGGTGGAGTTGGTGGGAACATTTGCTGGAACTGACTTTGATGAATTGAAAGGGATTTTGAGCTCTGTGTGTATAATGCCACTGACCAGGAGGTCCAAAAACAAGGGACCCAGAGCATTAATTCTGTTATAGGAGGCTATACCTATGAGTACCAGGCTTTGGATGCACACCTGCTTCTGGATTCAGGTTTTTTTTGGTAGAAGTCATCAATGCCAACTTTTGATGCATTCCTGTTTGAATATTGCTATCTGCACACATTTTTCAGAAGAGCAGCTTGTGCCAGTGCATTCAGGTTACGTGGTTTGAATTGAGTGCCTTAACTAAACAATTGGGGTTCGCATAAACCTCCTTTGGGTCTGGATTAGCACATCTGTCCACAGCCTCAGAAAGCAGCTTGGAAAATAAAGACACAAAGAATTTTTGGTAGCTGTGTTTGTTTAATGGGGCTTTGGAGGAGGGCAAAAAAATATGACATCTTGGGAAAGAGCATTAGTTACTGGGAAGGCAAGTTTACACTACTGTGCAAAGAAAGTGTGGTTTATTCTAGAAGTGTTCAGAGAAAAAGGAACGTATACCCACTTGCTGCAAATGAACAAAATTGTGTTGATTCCTTCATTCCGTTCCCTTTCCAAGCAGAAATAGCTCATTAGGCCTCAGATATTGTTTAATCATTCAGTAGAGCATCAATAATCCTTACAATGTAGGCGAAATACAAATTTTGAGGCACCTAGGCACCTAGTGTAGTTTAAGATGTTATACCTGCCCTTGAAAGGAGATTGCCCCACCTCTGGAAAGTCAACAGAATGGAGCTAGTGAGCATTTGTCAGCCCCTTCATCTATTCCTCCAGCAGCTGTTTAAATAACAAGTTATACTTTGATGTAGTAAATGGCTAGCAAAGAGGTTTGGTAAAGTCTTAAATATGAATGTTTTTCTTAGATGAACATGTGTCTGATCATTTCGTGTTTACTATTATTAAAAAATCTCCTTGGGCTCATGTACAACTAAATACCCAGGATGGAATCAAAGGAACGCAATGTTTAAAGTACTCTTAATGTCAAAAATAAAATTATCAGCTTTCAATAACAATTTCAAACTAAATCTAGTTGGCAGAGTCCCTTAGAAATAACAGAGAAAAATATACCACAGAGAAAATGATCAGCAAAAGACTCATTAATTTTCAAAATGCTGCAGTTCAGTCCTCTGATTTAGTCCCTTTCTATGCCTAGTTTGTGAATACCTACATACAATAAAATCTGTGTAGGTATTCACAGTGGATGCAAGTGAAACCTGAAAATGGAGGTTTTTGTTTCCTCTCTTTTCTCTGTGTTCATTTGGTTTTCATGTCACTCAGTACAAACTAGTTTTAGGTTCCTGTTTGTAACTGACGAAAAAGGGAGAATGTTCACTAGGCAGTTAATAAAACTTTGTATGGACAGCAGCAAACGGGAAACGACTGTTGTGAGAGGAATTAGGCTCTACAAGTATCTTCTGATAGCCTGATGTGGGTGGACTGGAAAAGTATTTTAAAGTGTCACTTTCCTGTGGATATTGCTTTTTTAATTTTTGAGAAATGCATCTATTTGCCATACTTTTAAAACTGTAGTTTATTGCTATAGACATTATTTGACGTTCTTCCAGTAACTACAAGCACTTTAACAAATGGACTGAAAGGTTTTGTAATAACTTCTTACAAAATTGCACTTTTCAGAAAAGGGAACTGTTGATTTTTCTTGTTTAATAGACATATCCAGAGTATGACTACTATGTGCCCAACTATATGATAGATAACTGAAATTCTCAGAAAAGATGCCTGACATGGAGAAGGGATATTATCCTGTTTTATCCGCTCAGTTTTTGAAAAGAAGTAATTAGATGCAGAAGTTATTGATGTGGTGGGACTTGAGTACGGATTGTGGTGTTTATTATTCTTACTCCATGTCTTACATTCTTGTGTCTACACATCTTGGCAACTCACATGGCTTTCATGGATAGTTTTTCTCTAAGGTGAGAACTGCATTAAAGGTGTGAGATACCAAAAGTAGAAAATTGCTCATAGTACCAAGTAGAAAGAAAATATCTTGTTTTCAGTCTGGAAAGGAGGTGATGAGCAGGGGTTTCATGGATGAGTCCTGGTTTCAATATGGCACCTTGCTTTCAGAAAAAAACCCATCAGGATGATACAGAACACCACAGTATTTTTAGAAATTTGAAATTTCTGGAAGTAAGACCTGTATCAAGATAAGAAAGATTTTCTGAATCCTTCTTTCCTATCTCCTTCCTCTTTCTACACAATGACAATTACTTTGTCACCTAAGTAAATTTTTTCTAAGAATCCGCATGTGGCAAAGCAATGGCACACAAAGGCGACTGCGAATGCCTTTTGAGAAATAGATAAGTATAATTTACTTTGGATTAATAAGAAATACACCTTGGTTTAGAGGTGGAACTGGTCACAAATGTGCATAAAGGCTTAAATGGAGGAAGGAGAGAGAGCTGAAGCTGCTTTTCTGTCTCCTTCGTCAGAAGTTCCATTGCCCCATTCAGCAGCACAGTCCCACATTTTCCCTAGTCTTCCTTTCTCTCTTGCTGTCCCTATAGAAGCCCATCTTGAGTCCTTAACTCACTTTGCCAGATTCAACTCCAGGTGGGCTTTGACATTCCCAGTCCTGTCTGTGCGTGCTCAGGGAGTGTCCACATCTCATGTGCTTCCTTTTCATGTTTGACTTTTGTCAGGAGTTTCTTTTTCATCTGTGTAGGCCTCCTGCTGTTATTGCTTGCCTTTCTGTTCATCAGGATGGACTGTTCTTGAGCTTCGAGGAGGTCATCATGGAATCCTCTTCTCACCAGCACCATTATCCCATAGGATTCTTCCATGGGAGCCGCAAGATCCCTGAACAGTTTGAAGTCTGCTCCCTGGAGCTTAGGGGTGTGATCCTGCTATTTGTCTTACATCATCCTCAAATGGAGCGTTCACAAAAGAGCACGAAAAATGGCTGGTGGTCTAGAAAGCATGTCTTGAAAGAACATGTACCACAAAGTAGTTTTTTAGGTTATTAAAAGGCAATATAAAAAGCCTCTAAAACTGTGTAAAGTGGCTTCAGGAGCAGGAAGATGTAATGGGCCTGTATTGCAGTAAGGAAGTTTTCAGTTTAGCTTTAAAAATATCTGGAGTGGCCTAGTTGGCTGGTTGGGTCAGACAGAATTGCATTGCATTATGATTTCAAAGCTGTAAGCCTGCATGGAGCGAAGGCTGAAAACATAGGATAGCACATGTGTCAGCAAAGGGTCCTCTTGACCTGCAGGATAATGTCACACTGATCACAGATGAGAATGAAGTAAATCAGTTTCATTTCAAATCCCAGGCAGCATTTAAAACAGGAAAAAGAACTTATTTGCAAGCCTCATAATCTTAATGAAATGTCAGTGAGAAAAGATTGTGGTTTTGCACAGCTGCTTTTCAGGTAAAAACATGTTTTCGAAGTCTTTCTGTCTGGTTGGAGAGTAATGTAAAACTCAGAAATTAGCAGAGCATCTCTGTTGGGAAAGCAAAGGAGATTTTTTTGTGGTGGTCACCAGTCTGTGCCAAGAAAGAGCACAGCTTGCTTTTTACACCCATAACAATTGCAACTGTATTTAAGTGTCAAGCTTCAAACAATTCAGATGGAGAAGAGACAGCTTTTAGTAGCATCAATCTCATCAGCACTTAGAGAAGTTACTATAGAAACTGTTACAGCAGAGACAGTAAAAGGAAATAAAAATGGAAGGAGAAGGGAATGAAGATCTTAGAGAATGTGAAGTAAAAATAAAGCAAAATATAAGTACCTAGCTGAAGCTGGTGAGGTAAAAGTAAAAAGGCTTTCTCTTAATTAAGATAATCATGTACAGAAATTAGAGAAGGAAAAGACCTGTAAGGCCATTATGCCATTTCTTTGGGCTTAATGTAAGATTTTGAGAATTCCATGGGATATTTTTAGGAGGTAGTCCAGTCTTGCTGTGGAAGTCCAAACGGGTATGACATAGTTTAATTGGGTGATGACACTACAAAGCAAGAAGACTCTATAAAGCTGGTTTCAGGTTAAATTACATCACTTTTTCATGGCCTTTGACCACATAACTGGAAACTGCGTGAAGAGTATCTTGATTTGATCTGTTATTTAGTTCCTCTATAAAACTAAAAAAATAATTGGTCTCTGTGCAGTACATGACTGTAACTTAAGGTATTTAAAATATTTTTGTCACCTTTTATAAAAATGCTGGTTTGTATGGAGAATGAAGTACTTTAAAAAAAGATACAGGTTATAATAAAGCCATGGGATATTTTTACAACCATATAATATGCCTATGTTGAAAAAAAATCAAAACAATTGTAATCATAAACCTAATTGCCATTGGTGCCTAGACTGTAGTTCCCATTATCAGTGGAATGAGAACCCCAGGTAGATACAGCAGTGTCATGCAGTCCTCTTCGAATAAAAACTGGTTACGTTATATTAAAAAAAACCCAAACAACAAACAGACAAAACCAACTAACAAACCAAAACAAAGAAAGCTAATTAAACAAATCTACTCTGTAATGTGTCAGAATAGTTTAATCCATCACAACTCCTAGTTTCCATTCTGCCTACAGCAGTTTTCCTTTAATTGTTTAGTATTGTATGTTCTGTTCGACCATAACTGATTCAGTTAAGGAAAAAACAGTTGTTTCTTTTTTCAGAGTATTTACGTGCATTTTCATAGCATTTATTTGGAAGTATTTTGTACATGTCATCTTACTCATTTACTATATAAGTGTTGACTTTGCCAATGGGGTGGATATTTCCTGTAGCAAGGGCAGACCTAATTATTTCAAAGCCAGCTGTGATTACCAACACGCCCAAAATGCCATAAGTGTCTCAGCTAACATTCCATAAATGGCTTTTCATTTCAGATTTGAAATTTTGAAATGTTGATTTCAAAATAGCATCTTTCTGCAAAGAAGATCCTGTTTTTCTCCAGAATGGATGTCACCCCTAATAATATTTAACAAATTCCAACTCCTGTGACTGTGCTCTATTAACCTAAAGTCCAACACTAATACCATTGATATGTTATTTGTCATCCTTGCTCTCTCATTCTTGCAAGAATAAATCATCACACGCCAAAGCAGGATAGCTGTGGCATTTAGTAATTCTTTGTGTGTTTAGAGCCAAATTCTGCCTTTCATTTTTTGCCAGTAGAATGTAGGCTCAAGGCCTTCAGCACACAAGAGTCAAGGAAAGATTCACTAGGCAAAATAGCCTGACATCCTGCCCTGTGGAGCTTAGTGATAGGCACTACAGTCCCCAAAATGCTTGTGACTGAATCTATTCAGGTTTCTCTCTAGGTACAGTCATCAGTGTGATTCCTGAAAGGCCTTCTGTACTGGAATATTTATGTAAAAACTGAAGATAGCTCTTTTCCCTTGAAGTTGGGTGAAGATTTTTCTCCCATCATACAGGCTGTCTGAAACAGCTTTCTCATAGGAGAAGTCATGTCAGAAAATCTCGTAGACATTTTCTTTTAAAAGAGAGCTTGATAGATGTGTAAGTGGTATTATATAATATGGTATGTGTATTGCCACCAAATTGCAATGTAAATTCACATGGGTCTCATCCACATTAACACATGAAAACTGGAGAGTTCCAAGAACTTTTCAGTTTAAGGCAGTGCATTCAAATCCACAAGTTGTTTTTCCCAGCAGTGTGAGCTCAATTGTAAGTAAAGACAGAGAGAATGTGAAATTCAGTGAATCAAAAAAGAACAAGCAGAAAGATTATGAATATGTACTAATAAGAGAAAGAAAGACAGCTCCGGGGACTGGAATATGTGTTTCCTGTTTCCATTACTTACTTCATCAGAAATACTTGAATGCAGAGGCAGTCTCTCGCCAAAGTTTGATGATATGTAAGGAATGAGTCAGGGAATTTCAGGAAGAGAACAGATAGTATCAGGCTGAGATTGTTCAGTGCTCTTTGGAGATTTGAGTTTGGCAGATCTTTCCTGTACCCTTCTTGTTTTTCTGGTGAAAATATTCGTATGTCCGGTAATCATTGATTCTGAAGTACCTACTGTGGCAGTCAGCATTGGATGGGCTTGTGTTTGGCTATATAAAGTATTTACTATTAAGACTCAAAGAAGAATTGGGTCCCACAGGCTGGCACTCAGCATCAGTAGACAAGCTGATTGTCCTTTCTTTATTCCTTCATTCCTCATCTGGAATTGCTAAAGAACCTCTCAACTCATGAAGGTGCTGTGAAACAATTTTTCAATATTTTAGATAGCTAATGACATTCTTATGATGATTAGAATCCACACGTTGGAAAGCTCATGCAGAAATGAACACATGCTTAATGTGCAAGTCTTCAGTGTTGTGCAGTAAATAAATGCAGAGAGGTAAAGTCTGTCAGGTGGGGCAGTGCAGAACAGTGGTCAGCTTTGTCCAACCTAGGAACTGAACTGGAAACAATACTGGGTTATCTTGTGTTTGAAGGCTGCTCTATAGAGCAAATATAGATTGAATTAAGGTTGTGCATGCCATGAAACCTTGTAGAAGTAGAAATTTCACCAGTAAAATATTCAGACCAGCTAGTGTATATGAGTGCAAAACAAATTTCAGGTGCAACAAACTGCAGCACATTCAAGCATCCCAAAGGTTAATAAGATAACCAGTGTAGTAGCACCCAAGCATTAAAATGGTGTGCAACATTCAGTGAATAAATGTTTCCTTTTGTGAAAACAAGTATCTAGATTTATCCAGTGCCATGCAAAGGATGAATAAACCTTTTCCATAGAGCAGGGGAACAGTGTATGGAAAAATTTCTAATTATTGCCATCTAAGTGCTTAGAAATATTTTAATGGTCAGCATGCATCTGAAGCATGGTTTTGTTTTCCCATCTCTTCTCTCCAGTACTTAAAGTCGGGGAGGAGGACACTGTGATAAACCTACCCTTCTGAGCATTTTTCCCTCAGAAATTCTGTGGCAGCACTGGTACATGCTTTTGCCGACACATTCCTTCCACATTTCATATCCTGTTTAAAAAATTGTAAAATTAGATGCTAAGGATACTATTTTAAAGTTACTAAGGCAGTCAAAATCAACTCTGTAGTTGTTGGCATAGGCTTAACAAACTATGTAACCTGTTCCAAGTCTCAGATTGTTATTTTTTAAGAAAGTGAACAATTCAACTTTACAGATTCATTACACTGTTTCTTAGTTATTAATGAACCAGGATTTTGGCCTTAAGATAACTATGCTTTGAATATATATATGCATTAAATGCTAACTAAGTCAAGAGAAGCAAATCTGTGTTCCTTCTAGATAGTTTCTTGTGTTTCAAAAAGAGAGCAACTTCAACTATTTATAAACTGTAATTAAGTTTCTTTACAACATGACTCATTCTCAACAAGCAAGTCCTTTTTCTTTTGCTTTCTTATGAACTGTGTGGGAAAATTAGGGTTCAATCACTGAAGAATTTACTCAATGCTTAATTACCCATAAACAGCCCTCCAAGTTCTGCTCATGTAGAGCTTGCATAAAGACATGATTTTCCCCTCACTATGGCTGTCTAAAAATTGACTTTTAAAAAATGATCTGTAAATTGTAACATAGGAGAAAGCAATGTTTTACTATGTTTTTGACTTCTTTCTCCAGTCTGCTGTTTGAGTTCATCATATATTAACAGTGTGATGCTTAGGAAAGCCAAAGTAAGAAATCGTCAGTATTAAATTACTTTGAGCATGGAACTAAATTAGAAAGCTTTACTTTCCTGAATGAGCTAATTGTTTAAATTTTCCAAAGGAAATGTTTCTATTTCTGTAAGAGAAGGGGTAAATGGGACTTCCTCTGACATAATTTTCGTTTTAAATCTGAGTTTGAGAGCAACATTTTTACCTTCATAACCAAATATTACTGCTTAACTGCATGACTTGTATAAGCTTGCTAGTTGAAGTGACTCACTTACGCAGATGAAGTTATTTTTAGGGAGATAATTTGCACTGTTTAGAAGAGAGGAAAAAAGGGAGAGAGAGTCCTACTAAGAGCTAGATCCCTCATTATAGTTTACAGAGCTCGTGAACCCAGCATCCAAGCAAAAGATGACTAAGCAAGGGGTCTATTGGTACTTTCAGGAATTTACAGACATGAGTCATCTGATTATTTTCTGCAGACATATCACCAGGGTACTTCTGAGTCAGCTGTTATTTAGAAATAGTGCTTGTATTCAACGTGGTACGTTTTTGTAGTTCTTAGGTAACTAGCATGCCAGACCAACACAGTTTGCCTAGTTCAGGTGTTGATTTACAGAACTGATGTGTTGTTAACGGTGATGCATTTTTCATGGCCAAGTATAAGTGTTGTCTTGCATGTAATTACAATAACACCTTTGCCACCTTATGTATTGCATGAAGGCAGAACTGATTTTTTTATTAATGCACAAATTGAGAGTCAGACTACCTGTACACTAGAAGGTGAAAAGTTTTCTTTAGCAACCTGTGTGACTATGAGCAGAATTTGACCTTTTATATCCAATGCACTTTGCCAGCATGAATTACCAGTGGTATTTGCGTATCTTTTGCATTCTGTGCACTAACAGTGTCAATGGATGGGCATCTACTGTGACGGAAGCAAGTTCTTGCCTTCCTTTCCTACTGCTGAAATAATAGCTGGCTACCTTGAGATATGTATAACACTTTACAACTCAAGGCTATTTCCTGTTTACTGGTCTTTTAGGTGTGGTTGTGTTCCAGAATTAGGGACAGGTTATTTTACTTGGTCTGGACTCATCCACACCTTGTATTAAGGAAACACTTGGATTAGAAAACTGGAAGATTTTAGGTGAAGGGTAGTCTTAGAAATCAAAGGCAGGTCAAATTTTTCAGAACTGCTTGCAGGTCAGGGTAATAGTTCTGTTGGCCAGATGTGGGATGAACAATTTTGAATCTAATTTGATTATCTGATTTATCTGGTCAACATAAAAAAATCCTGAAAATTCCTATAGAGGTTATGGTTAATAGAACAAGAGAATTTTTTCTGTTATATTTTGGTGGTACCTTCTTATAACAAATTAAAGTATCTCTGTAGGGAGAGCACTGTCTTGATTATCCATTTATACAGCATTTCTAGTGCTAGATACTTTGTGTTAAGAGCAAACCTTTAGTTTTAGATAAGAGGAGGAAAAGTGTTGCTGCTTGCCTCTGTTACATAGACAGAGTTTTAAAAGGAAAGTTAGTGAAAGTTAGAAATTCTCAACTAAAAAGTATAATAAAACCATTACTTGGATGCTTTGCTAAAGTTTGTTATTCCTCTCACATGGTGATAAAATACAGAAGTATAAAGAGTTGTTTTCTGTTAAGGAGTTGGTACTTAAGAAGGAAAAAGATGCACTAGAGGAAGAGAGTTTAAGCACTCAGAGCTGAAGTAGTATATTTATAACACTAAAATGGAGAATCAGTCTCCTTGCTTCTTTACTCTTTTCCAAGGTGAAGTCCTTCAGATTCTGAGGCAAACACACTGTGAGGGGAGGAGACAGCTTGCTTGCTGATAAATGGCCACGTTACATGAATGTTTTTCAGGGTTGTTATTTAGTAATCATGTTATAAAGAGGAATTTGACAGAGCAATCTTTGAATCTAACCTTTGTTAAAGCAGTGATCTGCCCTCAAATTAGCAGAACTCTGCCCATGTCATTACCACTTAAGTATCTGCTGGAAGCTGGTGTGTGTAGGCTGAGTCACCAGTACTCTGGGAGTTGTCACGTGTGGCTCAGACACTGGGTCATGAACTGAGCAAGCGCTGTCAGCCAGAGTGATTTCTTGTATTTTGAGACTGCAGCTGGAATAGCACATTTGGTTTTGTGTACTTCATGGCTACAAATGCTTTTACTCCTAGAGCTTGGAGGGTAATTTAGGGAAAAGGAAGATGCAGTGTGGCTGATGCACATCAGAGTATTTAGATGTGATTAGAAAACCTGAAAAATCAAGGAACCAATGGCATATTAGCATGGAATTTGGAAAGTAAAACCTGTCTTACACTGATATCTCAGTCTGTAAATGGAAATTTCATAGGAAGTGCTGGAATCTCTGCTCCAGGAAGGATTTAAAATACAATTCTACTGCAGTGTTCTTTCATTGTGCAGAATTAAAGAACTGGACTTTGGGAGATAACAAAAAGTACGATCATATGTGATTTATAAATGAAGTGTACACTCTTAAAAGAAATGCACTTTATTCTGCTAATATTGGTGTTATATTAAACATGTTAGTAGTTCTAGTCTGTTGTTATAATCCAATTTAACTACAAATTTCTGAAATTGAAAGTAGACCAAGAAAATATAAACTATAATTCTAACAATGAAAAAGTGAAAAAGAACCAGTTTCTGACCATGAAAGTATATACCAGTTTCTAACTGCTGTAGACCATTTTATTGTTTTGCTAGACCTAGCTGATCATGAGGCAGTGATAAGCAAAGGGAACTAAGAGGTTCTGATTTTTATTTTTAGTGAGATATTTTGGGTATTAATGACTTTGCAGTGTGTTTTTGGGTTTGTGGGTGGTTTTTTTGTCTAGCAGATGACAGCAAGTTGAAATCTTTTCCAACTCATGTGACTGAATCTTTCTACATTCTTTATCAAATCATTTAACTACTTTAGGACCCAGGAAGCTGTAAAATGAGAATGATAATGCTTTTTATGTCCAAAGGGGCATTAAAATGAATTGGCTAAAGCAAATAAAGAGAAAATTGATTATTGAATGGTATATAGAATGTATTTTGTGATTTTTTTTATAGGGAAATTTTCACCATGAAAGGAAAATAACTTATTTTTTATAACAAAGTAATCATGATATAAATTTTATTATTAACAAAGAATTATACTAAAGTTTTTTTAATTATGTGCTTTACAAAACTGTTTTGATAAAGCAAAGCATCTCATTCATAGCTTGGAATCATTACTTGTGAGAAATACAGAACTATATTTTAGAACTAATCAATTTCTCCTTTTCTGTCACTTTAAACCACAGAAAGGACAGATATTTTCTCAGTAAAAAAGAGAGAAAATGCAATGGTGTATTTTTATGTTTGTTTTTTTTCTTTTTGAATTACAGTTGACCTACCCCTGTACTTTCCACGAGACCAACCAACCCTAACGTTTCAGTCCGTCTATCACTTCACCAACAGTGGCCAGCTGTACTCCCAGGCCCAGAAGAATTACCCTTACAGCCCACGCTGGGGTGGCAATGAAATGGCCAAGAGAGCAAAGTAAGTCAGATTGCCTTTTCCTAGTAAATATTGCATTTGTTACATGGGTTTCTGTGGATAGAAGTTTCATGGATTAAACTGTCCATTTCCAACATTACAAAAGTTGAACCTGTTTTTGTTCTCATACAGTCCTAGCATTCCCGTAGGTGAGTGTAGACAGATACTTTACTAATCATGCTTATTACTTTAGTGCCAGAGGACTGATCAAAAGAAGGCTCTTTCTGCTAGGCATAGTATGGGCACAGAGTGGTGTCAGTCTCTGCTCCAAAGAACTTCAAATCTAAGTGGATGGGATAGCCCCCAGCAGGAGTAATCTGCATGGTAGCAGTCAGTCAAGGTAACTCCCTGGTTTTGTGTGGGTGTTGAGGGGACCCTGAAGGGAAGCATGTGAGATGGAGAGAGCAAGGAAGAAAAACCTGAAAGAAATGGAATTCAGCTGTAATAAAAAGACATGGAAGAACAGGAGGAGGTAGAGTAAACCGCCAATCCAGCATAGGAGACAGTCCTATCAGATCTTGAGAAAGTTATCTGAAAGTCTGAGTATCTCTTGCTTTACTGCTTTTTTTGTTGGTTGGAAAGAGAGAATCTCTGACTCTTTTCCTCCAGATTTTTTCTGCAAGCCCTTGTATCAGGCTGGGGAGACACCACTTCAGCCTGAGTACTCTCTCTCGTTAAAGACGATAGGGCAGCCTCCCAGAGTGGTTCTGTTGCAAGGGCAAGCTGCCATGGGCAGCGGTGTCCCCAGAGCTAGATGGTATCACTGCTTTCTTATGAAGCAGAACAGATTTTACCTGAATGGAACAATATGGGCAGCAGCCTTGCTGCGGTATTTCAATCTTGCAAAGTGTAAAAATGTTAGAACAGCAAGAGATTTAAGTAGGCTGATTATCAGTTGTTCAGCATATAAAAGCATCAAACTGCATAAATAACAAGGTTTATTGGGATGAACATTTTGAGTGACAGTCAGAAGATTAAATTAAATCTGCAAATATGCATAAATAAGAGTTGAAACAAAAATAGTTCAAGCTAAGTAAATCAAATGAATGGCATGGTCAGAGACTGTAATTAGGAAATGATAGAAGCAAACAACAATTGACTTATGCATTTGTAGATTTTTATACTAATTTAAATTTTATGGACAACATCAAGTAACATTTGATTTTGATGCACTGTAATAGAAATTTTTTTACCACCATACAAATAGAATGGAAATTTAATAGGAATTTGGTTTTGCCACCATAGGATTTATAGGAGCAGCATTTCTTGTTCAAGTATGATTTTTTTAATTTTCTTTTTGGTGCAGACTTTCTTCTTTTCTCTAGCAGAATATTATGAGTATTTTGTTTATTATTAAAAAAAAAAAAAAAAAAAAAACCAGAAGAAGAAACAATAACTCTAAGCATTACTGTGGCTTCTTTTTTTGTAACCACACTACAAATGCATTTCTTTTGCAGCTGAAAGCTTACAAGTACCTATGTGTCGTCTGCTAAGTGCATTCACTTATGAGTAGGTGTACACAAATGGACTTCTCTGCCCTGCACTTGAAATTTAAAAGTATTATAACAGTTCTCTGTTATAAAAATAATAAAAACACTAAATGTATACACTTACTATCACATGTATGTTTGTGAGGTTATTCACTCTTACGTTTGAGTCTCTGCATTTAAATTTTACACTGGGTACGTAATAGGAGAAAGATGATGAGAAGCGGGGGAAGACAGTGTGCTGAGATGTCTGAAATAGCTACCACTGAGCTGCAAAGAGACAGAGAAGCTGCTCTAGTTAAAAGCGCTTTGCTTGCAGGAACAACTAGTGATTCCTGAGTAGGTACCATAAATAAATCTGTATCAAGAAAAGTATGATGTTATGATACGTGTGAGCATATTTTAAGAAAGATTTTTATCACAATCGAGCATCTTATGTAAACAGTGTTTAAAATATTCGCTAGGGCTCCTTAGAATAGGTTAGTGTGTTTCAACAAAATTAAATAATTTCATTCTATTTTGTTTTTACTGTAGAGAAGTTATGGACCAAGTATATGGGAATATATGTTGATATATGGGAAAGCATTCTAATTAAATATATTAGTTCAAACACCACATCAAAACCTCCCCAGTAAAAGCAGAAAGCAGGATTCATTATTTACCCTCTAGAAACAATGTCACTCTGCTCAGCTGAAGAAAATTTAGCTCTGGTTAAATTAGAGACAACTGGCTTATGTTTCTAAATACTGTCAGTTAGGTTTTGCTTATATATAGTCTTTTTCCCTCTTATCCAAATGATTTCCGAAGTGCTTGGCATTCTTTGAGACAAAACATCTCTCTTTATCTTCCTGACCACTGCTCTAGGGCCACAGGACCTCCCACTTGACTTTCCAGTATCTGACCAAATTCTCAGCCCTTCTTCTGAGACACTTGAGGGATCGGTGTACACCATCTTCCTCACTGGAGCTAAAGACACCATCAAGGACTGCTTTTGCTTGCTCTCACACCAACTGTAGAAGCATCATCAAGTTTGAAATAGTATCAGTCAGAGATTTCCTCATCCTCACTTTTGGCATCCTTGCCTCTGTTTTCAGGAATTCAACACAGCCTGCTTATTCATGGGCAGAGTTGTCGTAAGTTCATGCCAAAGGGACTTTGATTCCGTGCCCAGCCTTCTCCCAGGGTTGTTGTTTTGGTTTGGGCTTTTTTTCCAAACAGGTGAGCCCATCCAATTCTTTCAGTGCAGGGACTAAACTTGAAAGTCTTGGTATCCTTGCTTATCTTGTGGCCCCCAGCAGAAGTAACCATCTCTTTTGAAGTTAGGACTTAACCCTTTGCTGTAGCCTTGAGACAATCAGTAGTAATTATAAACACTAGCAAAATTTGTCCCCTAAAATGCATACATATAGAAGTAGACTGTGTACATTCATGCTTAGAGACATATCAGCTGAATCTAAAAGGCAAATTCTCAAAACAGAGAGCATTTTAGCTGGCTGTATTTTTTATAGTGTCATTTTAGCTGGCTATATTTTATTCACAGAGGAAAACTGCTCATGTTCTTGCTGAAGTAATTGAACCAATTTATGTCTGTCTGATAAAGTCCAAGAAGTCGATCTTGCCCTTTCTCTCTGTCCTCTTAAGCAAATTTTAAAAACTGGTCTCCTTTGAGGCCCTCTGACTTAGATTCCTTGCTGAGAGATAGCATCTGGTAACTGAAGCTTGCTACTGTCTTAGCCCAGGGATTGCCCTCTGGCTTGATTTAATTCTAAGGCATGAATCAGGCCCTGATTTAATAATGCGATTCCAATTGCCTCCAGATTGCTTGTTTCTCAACTAAACACAAAATTTTAACCTGTTCCTCCAGATAGGAACAGGGAAACCAAAAATATTAAAATTTTCTTACAAACTGCCAAGATGCTGTTTCAGTTCATATCTCAAGCTTTGCCTCTTTTAGGTCATTTATTTATATGTCTGTGGCCTCCTGCGTAAGCAGCTTCTCCAAAAGATTTGGTCCTAAAATACAATGGCAAGTCTAAGAAAATACAGTAAATTATGGAAAGTTAGCAGCCTTGTTTGTGGTGTACGTGTGAAGTAAAACATCTCTGTGCGGTTTCCATGGGAAAGCTTTCTTGTTTTTTTGCTTAAATAGGCATTCAAGTGTACATAAATGGAGTCTTTAAAGAACATGCAGACTTGAAGCCTGGGATTTTATGAAGGAATACTGTAAATAAAGCTTGTTTGTTTATACAAATGAAGTTCAGTTCTTAGACGCACTCTGGCCCAGTTTCTGTCCGATCCACTGCTGCTCTGTAGACTTAGGTTATACTTCAGGGACAGCAAGTCAGGACTCAGTTTACTCTTTTATCCTACATAAATCCACCTACTCATCATTAAAAATAGCAGGAGGATGGAAAACTGGTATCATAATAAAAAGTTGCTCCAAAGGTTTGCTGATAAAACTGGTTGCTGAATAACAGTGTTGTCCCTGGCCATTCACCAATGTTTGCTGAATGTGGTGTTAATTTTATATATCCCTACGGGCACTCTGAGGGTGAAAGCTTAAAAGGGCTCAAGTGCTCTCACCTGTATATTGGCTGTTGCTGTGCCATAAGGTCAAGTGCATTTTAAGATTATATAGAGACACATCTTGTGTGAGCTTCATATGTGTCCCCAGCACAGCTGCAGCTGTGGTTTGTGCCCAGTGGAAGCATGATATGGTTAGAAAGTGTCAGGTTGGTGAACTGGGCCATAGCATTTTCAACTTCATATATACCTTTTCCTTGAGTGTCATCAAATTACATGACATGTGGCATGTGTATTATTGGAACACCCTTACAGGAAAGACACTGAGGTGCTGAAATGTGTCCAGAGAAGGACAACAGAGCTGGTGAAGGGTCTGGAGCACAAGTCTTACGAGGAGTGGCTGAGGGACCTGGGGTTGTTTAGCCTGGAGAAAAGGAGGCTCCAGGGGGACCTTATCTGTCTCTACAACTACCTGAAAGGAGATTGGAGCCAGGTGAGGGTCGGCCTCCTCCCGCAGATAAGTGACAGGACAAGAAGAAATGGCCTCAAGGTGTGCCAAGGGGGGCTTAGATTGGGTATTAGGGAAAAATTCTTCCCCAAAAAGGTTGTCAAGCAAGGCTGCCCAAGGAAATGATGAAGTCCCCACCCCTGGAAGTGTTTCAAAAGTGTGTGGATGTGGCACTTAGGGACATGACTTAGTGATTGACTTGGCAGTGCTGGGTTAATGGTTAGACTCAATGAACTTAGAGGTCTTCTCCAAACTAAAAAATTCTGTGATTCTATGATTACATTTACGGATTAAAAAATTGCATTTCTTAGTCTAATAGAAGGATATTTGAAAAGAAAAAGGGACAGTTGTTGTGTTGCTGTTTAGACAAACTCAGTTGCTATATGTCAAAGACTTGCTGTTGTATTCAGTAAATTCTGAGTGCCCTAATGATTTATTTTTTTTTGCTATTTTGACATTAACCAGTTTCAACTCATCCATTTTTTATTATTAAGTCAGATTTCTTTCACATTTTAGGCAGAATATCTCTTACTATGTTTCACATTCTTTTAAAATAGCAAGTTTCACTATTTTCATGAAACTTTTGATTTCCACTTCTGTTACCTTGAATCTCACTGTAAAGTTTACATGTAAACATGGCACCTTTTTTGTAATCTTCTCTCCTTGACAGGTGTAATTAAGGTAATAAATCATTTGTTATTATTTGGGTTGTATTTAAGTATTTTTTTCTGCTTATTCATAAAAGTAACAAATTGTATTTGCATGTATTATGTGATTTGCATGCATGTTAGTCATCTTTAAAGAGTAGTTTTCCAAAAACTACCTTATTTGCGTTTACATATACGCACCTCACAAAGCTTTTTTCATGACTGCCTTTGCCTCTGTTGTGTGTTACTTTAAACTTACTTAGAAAAAAATTTAGAAAAATGAGAGTAGGGAACAGAAGCATAAAACACAGGGACATCATCCTTCCCTAGGCACGTGTGCCTGTGTTTGAATGTTTGCAAGGCTCAGAGGATTCTATCTGGAGAAAAGCAGCGGCATAGGTACAAACTAAGGGCTGAAGTGCTGAGCTGGGTCGCTGGTTTAACTCTGGTTGCATCAGAAACTGAACAGAAGTAATTTCCTTGCCTGAAATCGAGTCAGGCTGACATTCTGTTGCCGCCGGTGGGCTGCTCTTCAGAACACAGAGGGGGCAATATGCTGTGACAGCCATAACAAGAAGAGATGTGGGGACCCAGACGTGTGAAGCTTAGGAAGATATTAATTTGATTTTATAGACCATTAAATCAAAACTCTGATTTTCCATAGAAGTGTCAGCTGATAAGAATTACATGTGAACAGTGGAAAGAAAAATTGGAAAAATTACACTTGGTTAAAATAATTAGTGATTGTGTTTGTAGTGTGTTCTGCAGTTGATTTACCCGCAAAACTTAATAGCAAAATTATTTTGATTTTAAGATAGTAGAAGATTTGAAGTAGATAGAGCTTTTAATTAGAATTTTCCCAGGATATTACTTTATTTTTACATTGTTTGTCTGCATACGCTACGGAGTACGGTGCGTACACATGATACTTGCACTTATTGAGTCATATTTTTCATGTACTTTTCTTTAAATGTCTCCTTGGATAATTAAGCCTGACTGTTAAGTTATGGTATGTTAGTTTCTGACAGGTGCCTGCCAGGGATCTTCAGTGCTGTCATGCATTATGTGGATTTCAGCCAAGACAGAAGGGCCTGGGTATTTGTTTCTGGTCACTTCTCATTAAAGCTTTGACTGTGGGAAAAGAAAAACAACTATTTAAAGATAAGGAGTATAGGTGCTATAGGAAGTGCATAGAAATAAAATCTGTTAGGCAATTAGTTTTTCTGTGGTTTTGTGTAGATACTATGTATATGTGTGAACTGTACATATGTGCATTTCAATATATAGTAAATATTCTTTCTGCAAAAAAGTATTCTCTCATATATTGACAAGAGAAATGAGAGAAGAGATTGAAGAAGTTGGCTTGGTAAAAGTGGAATATAATAGCACTTAGCTGGAAGACAAGTGCTTTGTAGGAATTAAAGGTTAGGATTTAATGTAGGTGGTTCTTGGATAACCAGGGTTAAGTGGCATTCCAGAAATACTATGAAACGCTCTCTGATTTGGCTTATTAGAGAACTCCATTATACATTTGTCAAAGCTGCTAAATCTATTTTAGAGCATGAAAGTATAGTTAGGAACAGACGAAAAAAAATGTCCTCCGTTTCTTAAGAAAAGGATAGGGAGAAATACATGGGTCTGGCAGAAGCTTGACATTCCATAGCCCAGATAAGTAGTGTTGCTTGATCAGTTACAAAATAAACAGCTAAATAAAAGTAGTAGATGAGCTCCATAGTCTTGTCCTTTGAGTAGTATTTGTATTTGCTCCATTAAACACAAAGAACAGTCATATTAGGTAAAACTCAACATTCATTTAGCCACTGTCATGTCTGTATCGATAGGCAGTAGCCAATGCCTGAAGAAGAGTGTGGCAGACATGTAGCCATATTTTCATTGCATGTTTTAGCATCCTAAAGGGTTTCCTTATCCAGAATTGGTACATTTCTGTTCAATAACCCTATGTAGCTTTCCTTCTGTTTGATTGCTTTTTGAACACACATCATAACATCACAAAATTCCTTGGCAAGGGGTTGCACAGGTAACAAGTGGTGTGAAGAACAAGCTTTGATGGATTTTTGCATTCCAACTTCCTCCAACAAGGAATAATTACTGCGCTGATCCCCTTGAAAAACTTTGTTTTATATACCTCTTCATGTCTCTTCTGTCACTTTTTCACTTGCTCTACTCATTCCTTCCTTCTCCAGAACCTTTCCGTGTTTCTGATTGCCCTTGTTCCACTTCTTTCTCCCTTTACTATTTCTGTCATATTCTTTCTGAAACAGGAAGCTGCATGTTGCTCATAATGCATTCACCATGCATTTATATGGTGAAATAATGATGCTGTTGGGTTTACTCTTTATTCCGGTTCTAATAACATTTGATTTCAAGTTTTGCCTACAACTGAAGTTTAATTACACTGTCACTTTAGTACCAAGATCTCCTTTCTATCTGTTCTGCAGAGCCTGTGGTTTTTGTGTATGTAAAGTTAAGTCTTTTTCCTCTCATATTTCCCTTTCATGTTTGTCAATATTGGCTTCTCACCTGGCTTGTTATCTCCCAGTCTCCCAGTGCCATAAGAACCGTCTGCAGTTCCTCATAATTGTACCTTATTTTCCCCTCCCTGACTAAATTGTTATCATTAACAAACCTTTCCATCTTCTTTTGTTTACTTTTGTATATCATGTAGGAATATGAACAACACAGGCCACAACACCCCTTTCTGTGCAGTTCTCAGGTGACTGCATCCTAATACTACTCATCATTCATTCCTGTCTTTTTCTTCTTATCTTGACCTGCCATTTATCCACTCATGGATCTTTTCTCCTGCTGAGAGAAAAGCCTTTGAAAAGCCTTCCCAAATAGCTGTAGGAGAGTTGAGCAGTATGTGTCACTTGAATTTTTGTTGTCCACATGGTTTTGATACCTTAAGAAAATAAGAGACCTGTGAAGCACAAGTTTACCTCCTAACCAATATATCATATTTACTCAAGTCCACTAACTTTGGACTTCTTATAAATTTATGGCTTCTATTAACAGTCTCTCTTCTATTAACTCTCTCCCTGTAAAGTATGGACATGAGATTTACAGGCCCATAGTTCCGGCTACCCTCCTATCCTCCCAGATATTCAGACATTTTTTCAATTAACATCACACTTCTCTGGTACCAAGCTGTTTTAAGCATGAGGTTACAAGCTATTTAAGAGTTTAACTTTCTCACACTTGAGTTTCTCTATAACTTGGGTGTGAATGTAATCTGGGGCTGCTGATTTGCTTGTGTTTTGTTGTTTTGTTCATTACCTTTTTGGCTGACATTTCTGCATGAGTCATATCTTTTGGTACATCTCTTTGGAAAGCAGAATTCTGGTATGGCAGCCTCTTTACACAGCTCCATTTCATTTATTCTTTGTGACTTTTATTTCTTCTAAGCATTCTTTTTACTTTTTGACTGGATTTTGTACTGTTTGACAAGTGTTTCTTTTGAGGGCCACAGCTAATTTGTTCGTCAAATTCATCTTTTATTTGCTTTACTGTGCTTTTACCTATTAGTGTTAACGTTTGGTTCTGTCTCTTTCCCCTTTTGGATAGGTCTCCAACCTTTTAAAAATTTCCTTTTATTTCTGATAGCAAATATATATCTTTTGAATAGCAAAGAGAAACAACTTCTTTAATATATTTTATATAATCACAGATGTGTGGCGTCTCATCCCTTTCCTTCTGAGTGGTTTGTCCTAATGAATATCCAAGGAGGTTTCTTTTATGGTTTGGTATGTTGCCTTCGGCCCCAGTAGTCGATAAGCAATCTGGCAAAGCAAAGCGGATGGCATGATGAAATCAGTACTTTCACCTGCAAACAAACTTTGATTTCAGGGGTGCTGGTTGTCAGACTCATTATGGATGCATCTGTGGTTCTGCCTCTGAAGTAAAATTAAGGGATTCAGTAATTTCTTACGGAGTTTTCAAGTTCTGTGAGCTCCTCTCTTCTTGGATCTCTACACTTTCCTTAAGAGCTTTCCTCCTGAATGTATTTTTGCCCAGTCTTTTCTGCTTTCTCCTACTCCTTATATCAGCCTTATTTTCCCTCCTCCTTATTTCATCGTATTCTTCACGCTCCTCTTTAGACTTTGAACAGGTTCCTAGTAGCATCTTGTCTGGCATTGACTCTCTCCTTCAAATCTACTAAATAGTTTGCTAAATAATTACTCTCCAACAGTAAAGATCAATGTGTATTTGTGTAGCCTAGATAGGAGTAAATAATATGTGTCTTGCATAAACAGTATTTCTTTAAGAAGTTAACCTTCATCTGGAGTGGGAAAATATGGCTATGGCACTTCAGCATCTAGGAAAAATAGAGCAGACTTGTCACACTGTAGCTCATAGGACTGGAAATTTCCTGCAAATTAAAGCTATAGTTAAAAAGACTATATGAAGATTGAATTTTTCCGTGATGGTCTTGGAATATCATTCTCATGATCAAGGAAGTGGACTGACCGTGCTATGACAGAGATATTCCAGTGCACCCTTCACAGACACCCACTACACCCTGGGGAAAATGGAAGTTAAGAAAGCAGAAACAAAATTCGTTATGATCTAAGACCACAAGCCTTCATCTGACTGAAGCAAATCTATTTATGTGCATTGTGGAGAAGGTAAAGGAAGTGAAGTATTTATCTCTTGAACTGACTGGCAAAGAGTTGATAAAACTCTTTCAAAATGAGAGGTTCATTTTGCTATGTGTGCTTTGGGACTCTTAGAGCCGCTGTGCAATACACCTTTGTAAATTCCTAAATATCTGGATCAGAAACCTGTGAGAGATTAAATCCCAGAATATTGATTTCCAGATGATTCAAAAAAGTTGCTTGCATAGGTACTGGCCTTAGTCTATAAGCACTGATTATGTCCAGTAGCTGTAATTTTTATCTGTAATTGTCAGTAAAGGTCCATGCATTTGTGAGCACGTATATTCTTGGAACCAAAGTTAGTATCTTTTGCAAAGTGATGACCCTACTTATGCTGCTGCTTTAAAATAAACATTAATTACCAGCCTACGTAATGATCTACAATCCTAGCTCCACAGCAGTTCCCTAGAACTTCTTTCCTTTATATTTTGCTTTTAGTCAGGTTGTTATATTTATGGTTGTTTCGTGATTTGAACAGATTGTCAAGATTCATTTTGCTTTATGGTAAGTCAGGCAGCAAAGTCGTCTTAAGTTTTACAGCAGACCAATGTTGAATTCTTCACGATTTTATTTATAAAATCAATTGATATTGTAGGTTTTCAGAACAGATGCAAATGTATAACCAAATAAAATTTAATTTTACTTTCTGTTTGCTTCGTATGGAGTAAAGCCACCTGTTAATTCTGCAGTCAGCAAACTACTGAAAAACATGTCTAAATATAACCCTTTCTTGTACCTTTCTGTGTGACTTGAATCAGAAATGATAATAACTCCACAAGAGTTTGTGGAGAAAAAAGACATTGTTAGTAAAATACAGAAAACGGCTTTTGGACATGAGTGAATTTTAATGTTTAAACTTCGGATGTGTACTTGGTTTCACTAGTTCTGCCACTTCTATTTCCTGTTATGGTTTTGGTAGCACAGGTTTTGGTTTGTTTGTAATTTTGGAGACAATTTTCTGTCGTGTAATATTATGAACTGAGCTGACAACAGTAGTATTTCTTAAAAACTTGCATTTTGGTGGTTGCCTGCTGTAGACTTCCAGTTCTCTTGGTGCTTGATTACTCTTCTGTCCATCAGCCTGGCTGCAGAGTCAGTGCCTTGCATAGACTGGCAGGTAGAAATGAGCATAAGAAGTTCACTAAACTCCTTGTAGATAATTCACAGGAAAAGAGGGTAGAGACATAAAATATTAGAAGAGGAAGAGAAATTGTGATGCATATTTTTTGGCACACGGAAAAAAAATTGCCTGCAGCATAATGGCATTGGGTTCTGCCTCCTTTGTACATTTGTGTGTTTCACCAGTTACAGTAGCAGTAATTTAAGAACTATTGTCTTGCTGTTGTGTAAACACTTGAAATGTTTGCTTGGCTTCACCAGTTTTGGAGATGTATAAAATGGAGAACTGTGTAGACATTGTGTTTCACATAAAAGCAAAATATTTGCTAAAGATAAAGCTGCCTAGTATGGAAATTATAAACCACATCCCGAAGAGCATACCATCGAGAAGCTTAGTTTAGAAACATGAATTTGTGCCAAGTTTCATTACAAGTATTTGAAGGGAAAAAGAAATCCTGGAAGGTACCTTTATCATTCTGTGTCGTACTTGGATAAGGTTTAGCGATGTTCAGATTTGAATGGTGGTTTAGGAATGCTGCTGCCTCCTTAGTGCCTTGTGCATTCCATAATAGTCCTGATTTTCGTTAGCACTTGGCACCCGGCGCTATTGAAGGCCTGTCTGCTACAGCCCATTTTCAGCTAGGCAACCAAAAGTTAGAGTGCTGAGAACTATTTGTCACTTCAATTACTGTAACATCTTAGATGTGGAGAGAATGATACAATCATTTTGCTGCTAATGGAGCTGTCATAAAATGTCTAGTGTAAAATTAATTTGTTACCCCATAGTCCTCCCAAAGCAGGAGACTGAGTTATTCTGCTCTGCTGTGAGTGCCCACGTATCTTTAGCCTGGTGAGGAATGCTCTGGAAGTGCCTGTGAGTAAATAGACAATGTGGTTCGCCCAATGGAAATATGTTTTTAATGCATTATATATAGTAAGAATAGCAAGGAGGTTCAAATTTCTCACGTCTGGGTTTACAAGGAAAAAACTACGCCTTGAACATTGGCGTGAGGCCTGTTGTAAGAACGGGCTTTCAGTAGATTTCCACACGTTTCCATTCAGCCCTTGTTTAGTGCAAGGCATACAGATGCAGGAGAGGGCATAACCATGGGGTAAGGACCTAATGAGCAGTCATATGGAATATGACCTAAATACATACCCACTGTTGGAATTAATGCACCAATTTATTAATTTAAGTTCCTTTTGTTAATTAGTACTAATCATGTTCAATTAAACAGCTCCTGACAAAAGGAATTTTGAAAGAGAACAATTATATTAAAAAAAAAAAGAAAAAAAAAAACCCAAACGTTGGCATCTTTGATTTTGTTCTGTCATAAACAAACAGCAAATCTTAGAGAGTTTGGGAAGTTATGGTAAATATTATCTACACAGGAGATGAATTATTAGGGGTTGCATGAACCAAACCAGCTGGATGTGCCTGTGTACTCATAGGAGGACAAATCCTCTTGTCTGGCACCCAGAAGGAATTGTTGTAGATGTTCAGTATTTTCAAAACAAGCTTTCATTGTGTCAAAACAAGTTGCAACAGGAACATAAAAATACAAAGGTATGATACGTATGTATGTATGATCCGTGCAAGAATACTTCGTACTTCGGAAAGTAAATAATCAGGTGACGTTGATAAAGCCTGGAGAAGCTCTTTTATAATTCTAATATGGCTATGCTGTTGAAATAATTTATATAACAAGATTTTATTGCAAAGTGTCAGTATAATAATACTAGTCTGGGAGGAATAGGTCAAGAACCTCAAGAAGCCTCAGGCTGTCCTTCACTGTGACCTGCCCCCTTCTTAATTCCTGTTTTCACCTAATTTAATTGGAAGAGGGGAGAACACTGATATTCTGGCTAATTTATGAAGATCAGTCATCCAAGGAGTTGATGTTTTTCTGTCGGGATTCAGTGGATTTGTAGAAACTTGTAGATGTCTTGCAGCCGTTCCTTAAGGGTACAGCAGGAAGCAAATGTGGGATGCAAAATTACATAAATCCTGGAGTTACAACTCCTGTAAAAGAAATGGACAGCAGCTGGGGCAAATGCCTGGGTCTCTCGGCTGAATCTAATACAGCTGGGATGGATACAGTTCAGTCCTTACCTAAATCCCATAGGAATATTCAAACAGATATTCAATTTACCTGCTGGATGATTCAGACAATGGAGAACAACAGAGGAGAAGGGGGTCCTCGTTACAGATCTTACTCCAGAAGACTCAGAAGGATTAAGTAAGGATTCAGAGATGCCTATGACTACAGGAGTGCCTGCCCAAGTCAGATCTATTAACTTGCAAAGGTTGAGGGAAAAAACCCTCACGTTTTCCTGTATGCCTTGCTTAGAGCAGGAGAAAAGGAAAGTATTTTTTCAAATATATTGGCTACTATGATTTTGAATATGCAAAGGTTGTTCTATAATAGTTAGAAACAAAAATTTGCAGAATTAAACTGCAGTCACAGTACTTACTAAAACATTTTACAGGAATGAATTAGAATATTGAAATAAGGGGCAATATTTAAGAATAAAGGTTGCTCTCAAAGCCAATAGTAGGAAAAAATCCAAGTATGATAACCTGAGTCTGCCTTCAGATGAGAAGGAACACAATGTATATGGCTGATACAGTGAGAGAAGGTAATGACAGCATCTGTGTCTTTATGTAAATATAAAGATTTTGGCTCAAGGGCTTTAATTTACCAGTAAAAAATGTGCAAGGACAGAGTACACTGTGCTGGTAGTAGACACATTGCTGTACATCTAAGCCTGTTCTTGATGGGGACCATCATGATTACTTCATCCCCTTCCTTTTCCATCTCTTGATGGAAAAGGCACTTAGAACTCCCACATCTTGAGCTGAAACTAATAAAACATATAAGTGCAAACAGGGCTAGCATGCTGAAAAACTTGGCACTCATGAACTGAGGAGTTTAAGGGGAATCTGTTTTGTGAATGACTTGGGAAGATGATTCATCATCCCATGATGGTTGTCCTTGTCCCAGACACAAAAAGCAGAAATCCCACTGATAATGGCATTTTGTATGCTTTTTTCCTCACAGAGTTTGAATCTTGATGTTCTGCTCCAAATTTACCACATGAAGATTTTAAGAGAAATAGAAATACCTAGCCAGCTCTTCTAACTTTATTACACCAGGAGCTGTAACCATTGTATAGTTGACTGTAGCACCAGTCCAGCAAAAGCAACAGCAGAAAGCAAGTGTGTTAGTGTTAGAATGCTTTCACCATAAATATATGTGAAGTGTTGTTTGATGGGAGATTGCAGCTGTATATTTTAAAATCTTTGCCGATTTTCAGCAAAAAAAGAGGACCTTCAGGGATCTGAAGGCAAAAGGTATTATCAAATAGTCAATGCAGATTTTCTACCAACTGCATTTAAAAAACCTAGCACAAAATTATCCTGGGGGGAAAAAAAGCATTACAATTTGAATGAAATTTCACAAAAGCATGTGAATTCTGAGTCAAGTATATTTTAAGTGCTGCAAACTGACACCCTGGGATTTAGACATGTATGGGCTTCTAGAGACCTTGTACCACAGTCAGTGTTTCGTATCACTAGAAAATGCGTAAACAACGGGTGAGCCAACTCTGCCTTCTTTTAGATGCTTACCACTTGCAATAATAGCAAGAATTTCTTTCCACTGAATGAGGTGCAGGAAAGAGAAGTGCTTTACTCTCAGCAGATGTCCTTGAGCATAGCACCTGAAATTCAGTGTACTGTGTCAAGTATATATAGTGGTTAACTACAGCAAAATGTATTGTTTTCTGGAGTGATGTAGAAAAATTTCCATAGAAACCTCGTAACTTGCTACCTTGAACTTGGAAAATGACCATTTGAGGGAACAAAAACAAATAGACAAAAAACAGTGGGGTCTTACAGTAAGATGCTCAACAAAGTTAGACAGGTGCCTGTAAGCGTATGAAGATTGGTACCCACTCTAGACTGAAAACAACTCTTTAAACACTGTTTAAGCTGAGATCTAAACCATTGTGAGAAGGATGCAACACTCAACGTGTGTTTTACTTTACCTGAGTGTTGATTGTACTCAACACTCAGGTAAAGAATGTTTGTGGACTTTGTACAAATGAGTTTCTCTGTACTTGAAGGAGCATTTTATGCAGTTCTTCTGAGCTTGGTGTAAGGTCAGTGTGATACAGACCCACCAAGAATATGGTAGAGGAAAGCAGGAGAAAGAAGAAGCTCTGTGTTTCCCAGAAAGGAGAAAAAACATTGATCAAAAGCTGATTTCTGCCATTTGACACAGCCTTGAGAGACCATAGGTCAAGTTAGCTTTCTTCATCTTTGGTGTAATTCAACAGGTACCCAAATTACTGATTTTTTTTTTTTTAAATAACAGTTCTCCAGAGCTGAAAAGCATATCTAGTGGATGTAGAATAATAATTTCAAAATAGTTTGGAGATACTTGAAAGTATCATGTGGCAAAGTGTCGGAAAAAAAAATTTCAGGTATTTTTCTGTGAATTCCTGTGGTGTAGCACAGATCAAAGTTGTTGAGGGTGTAAATTCATGTGAATATGTTTATATGAATAGGGTATGAGAAACTAATCTTTTTACAAAGTTCATGTTTATATTCACTGTTCCTCTGTGTCCGTATGTACAGGATGCTGGAATATGAGTGTTTTCTCTTCATTTAAAATCTTTCTAAAAGGAATAGCATTACATGTAAAGGAGGCCCTTACCATGCAGTCTATAGCAGAGTATTGTCCTTCAAAAAATTTTATATTTCTCTTGACGTTATTTCATGTAATCTGTGGTCACATAAACAGTCCATGTCATGGTCTGGTCCTGTTTATGCAGAAACATGTATACATTGACTTCAATGCCAGTCAGTCAATAAATTAAACTTACTCAGAAGGTGACTGGTGCTTCTCTTCCTCCTTACTGGTAATGTATGCAGAGGAGAAAAAATGTTGGAATTTTCATTTCACAGGCAATTCAGGCATTTTAATATATAGTTTTGTCCCAAACTTTAGATGAAAAGAAAACGTTTAGAAAAAATGTTGCTGGAACATGTGAAAACAAAAATGCAGTTAATGTGACACTATAATGCATCTGCTAGCAGTAGCACAATGCCTCCTGAAAGAAGAAATTTTAATTACTTATCCCATCATTCTTTGTGGTCTGGGTTCTTTGAAGGGACTTCTTCTGCTGTTGTTTTTGTGCTTAGGACTCCTGTGATGCACCGTGCCTTGTCTGTGAGCCAACATACATCATCTCTGAGATGTTGGACCACAGATATGAAGGTTAATATCAAGCCAATTGTTTAGGCTTAGTTCTACAAACCAGAAAATCTTTTTGGATCAAGCCAAAGTGAAATACCTCGTTCTTTTTCTGATGGAATCTCAGTAGCATTTCCACAGAAATGCACACAACTGGGTAAAAATGTAGTTGAAAAAGCCATGTAATTAAAAAAAAAAAACGCAGCAACCTCTAATAATAAGTAATGCCTTTGCTGCCCATTCTGCTCCTTCATACACACTCAAAATAAGCAGTGTTACTTTCATGTATTAACACGTGCCATTCCCTCCCTATATGAGTGTTCATTGAGCAGTTTCTCCCTTCTCCTGCTTCCCCATCTTTTCTGTTCAGTCTGTTAAATTTGCTGTAGCTGGTGCAGTCCTATCAAGTATATTGTGGTTTTGGGTCTCTTTGCAGGGTCTTTCTTGTTTTGGTTTGGTGAGGGGGGTGGGTGTGTTAATTTATTTGTGTGTGTGTGTGTCTGATGAACCATAATTATCTCAGATTTTGCCTAATCTGAGATACCTAGGGTGTATGGGAGAGGGGCAGAAATGGAGGAACACATCCCAGGTAAACATGGTGTACTGCATTTGTTTCAGTCTGAACAAGACCACAAATGACAAGGGCAAACTTGAGAATGTACTCTAAGGTATGGAAGGAAAAAAGTAGACATTTAAAAATTATGAACTATTAAAGGAATTTTTGTAGTGTATGGAACTTCGCCAAGAGGTTCATATGAACTACCGCTGAAATAACATCCTCTTTGAAACAGTACATCTGATCAGAATGTAGGGAGGTGTTAGATTTAGTTTTGCAGCAGAGGATACAAGCTCTACTGCAGGAGTCAGTGAAAAGAAAGGATGCAAGTGTAGATAAAGATGGTGTGGGAGAGTGTTTGTGGTATCAGAAGCATTCATTCTGGAATTTACCTAACAGAGAAGGCATATATAATTACTGCATATAATGCAGTAAGTGTGGTTTTAATACAAAACACAGAAATGCTATAAAGGAAAAGAAATAAAATGTAGGAAAATAATTCTGCTTATGTACCATTTAATGATTAAGAATTTTTACAGTTTTGGAAGAGGGAAGTTTTAAGGAGCATTTATCAAGTCAATAAGAAGATCATGTGCAGAGAAGCTATCTAAAAGGAAGGGGGAAGCTTCTTAAAATAAGCAAGCAGAGATGTGTAATTAAATGTTAGGACAGATAATGCAAGGAAAAGTAAACGGATGATAGATTCCTGGCATTGCCAACATGTAGGTGATATTTCTTGAGCTAGCAAAATGCGTAGAACTGACCAGGACATAGAGAGGCTACAATCTGAAAGTTACATTATAAAAAACACGAATATAGAAAAGCCATTCAACTGTTAAGATCAGGTGACAGGAATACCTTCTCAGCTGGTTTATGTATGAGTATGTGCCAACATGAACAATCACTTTTGTAGGCATGATTATGAGGGTTGTTTTCTGAACTTTGATTCAATAAACCAAAGTGTATTCTGTAAATACGTAGCACAATCTGTGTGTGTTATAAAATGTGTGTGCTGGTTGTCCTCTTTCTGTTTTCCATTTCTGGGATCATCTCCTCAGTCCAGAAATGCTTTTGCTTTTAACCTTTGGACAGCATCTCGTGTGTGTTTACAACTTCTGCACAAAAGCTGACTGCAGCTATCTGTTAATTAATTTGCCAGGCACAACCTCACAAAGAGAAAGGAGCGTTCCCTTTGCGATCTTGAAACATTTTGAGATATGAGGAGCTATGATTGGTGTTCAGTGATTGCCTAAGCTTCTACCACAGTTAGAAACACATGTCATGACTGTGAAGCTGATAGATGTATGTTTGCTTCAGGAGGTAAACCAGCAGAGAGATCAGGAATGTAATGAGTGTCATTGCAGCTATTCTCACTTCAGATTTTTTTTTTGGGGGGGGGCAGGGAGAACAGAAATCTATACAGACCGGTGATATGAACAGAAAATAAAATGTTTAAAAAGAAGAAAAACAAGCAAGTGAAACTTTGGTGCAGAAAGCCATAGACAGAAACCAAATGCAGAACAGTGAAGCAGCTTCTAATGTAACTGGAAAGTAAAGGGTATCATTGGGACTCCTGAAATATGTTTATTACATGGTTGAATACCTCAGCACAATATATCAAAGATACAGTTTAAACTCTATTTTGTATACTTAGGTTCAGCTCATTTTACAGATTTCTGAGTCACTCGATCCTTTGTGAAGAAACTAGACTAAGATCCAAAATATACAAAGCACACCTTAAGTAAGAACATTATTCTATAAATTTTGAAGTTTAATGAAAGGAATTACAGTTTGTCCTAAGTTGTTAATATTTATTCACTGCAGCTTATGTAAACCACTCCCATGAAGAGTGATGGTATTGTGTCAAGGTTTCTGTAAGGAGACAGATAAAGAGCTTATTTCCTGCACATATTCTGACTTCTCTTCATAATTTTCCTGCTCCATTGTCTTGTCTGTATTTGGGCCTTTGGTACCATATGTGAAGTTTTTTCCATATGGGGGGGAAAAAACCCCAAAAACCTTTTTATCCCAGAAACATGGCACACATCAACTGCATCAATTCATGCTCTAAGTTCACTCCTCCCTAATCATGTATTTTCTGTTGTTTTTTTTCACTAGGGCGTATTTCAAGACATTTGTCCCTCAGTTCCAGGAGGCAGCATTTGCTAATGGGAAGCTTTAGGTTCGCTCAGCCATGGAAACGATACTGAACAGATCCTTCAGTTTGCACAGGTCAGCCCACAAGAAGATTTTCTGGAAATGGGATGGACTGTCGATATGTGCTTTCTTGCCTCTGAAGTGATTTTGGTAGCTTCACTTTTTGAAACAAAGACCTCATTAGCATGCTTAGAACTGAATATTTGATATTTATCCTGTCCCTTTGCCTCTGCCACCACGATTCCTTTATATATCTTCTGGATTAAATTTAAAAGGGCGTGTTTTGATGTGGTAACATTTTTCTTGTGCCAACAATGTCTTGTATGTTATGCCTTGTTTCCTTGTCTTCAGATTTTTTCCCCTCCATGGCAATATGATGTAGTTTGTATATTTAGTTAACATTTTCAGCTTATCCTAAGAAAACATAAAACTGCCGTATGTACCGGGAATGCCTAATGGACTGTACAGTGCCATATTCTGCCTTGGAGGTTTGGGTCTCACTGTGGTTGTTACTCTCACAGGTATGGACATGAGTTGCACACTTCAATTCTTAGTGCCTTTCCAGTTGGTCTGAAGTTAACATGGCAGGGTGTTCGAGGGTTGGGGTGGTTTTTTTAATATTTCTGTTGAAAGCTCATCTTATGTGAAATGCTTTTATGCTTTGTTTTTATTTCCAGTTGTATAGTTTTGGTGTTTTTCTAATGAACTCCCCTTGCCATTACAGAAGAGTTCTGTTTCTTTAGTACCGATGTGCAAGGAACTAGTTATATAAATCAGTATAACAAAATAAAGCTCTTTCATAGATCTGTAATTTTTCCAAATAAGATAAATACTGCTAAGAAGAAAACTTTCAACAAGGGAATGAATGATGTCTTTGAAAATAACATGAAATAATGTAGGGCTGTAGGTATTTAGCTTAATGCTTAAGTTCAGAGTGTCTTCTCAGAAATAATTTTGCGTGTATATAACTGGAAACATTACATCCCCTAATTCCGAAATGCCAAACACAAAATCCCACCTACTCATCCTTTCTTTCCTACTTGTGTCAGGCGCACCATTTGGGGCTAAGTGTCACAATGTCACTTCACAAATTTATTTGTGAATAGACCAGGGTACTTTCCAGTAAGGAATAAAGTGAACAGTGTTTGTTGCATATAAATGGCATCTGGAAAATGTGCCCTACTTCTGCAAAATATAAGGAACTAAATTAATAGTATGCAGATGATACAGTGGAACTGGAAAACATTTAATTTTAAATTATTCACTATAACACCACATGGAATGAAATCTCACCAAATTACTTGATTGGCAGTATTCTTCTACCCTTTCTGCAACTTGTTATTTTACATGAAAACTAGTGCTTTTGAGGGTTTATGTCCACCTAGGAAATGCAGATGGGTTTTGAGCAGTACAGCTTAATAATTAAGAATTATGCAAATAATTTGCCTCTAGAAACTACAGGTATTTTTAGCTAGTTTATGGGCAAAATTTAATTTATGTTTTAATACTAAATTTCTTGGCTGGAAATTTAGCTGCAAACAACATCAGAAGCCTTATTGTAACTCTACAGAGGAGGGGGCATATTCTGTCCTCTGACCCATCCCTTTGTGATTTTCAGTGCATTATTTGAGGACTGCCAACAGCTGCAAAGGTCTGAGTCTGAGTTCCCTTTGTGGAGACATTGCATGAGGCTTTTGCATGCAAACCAAAACTTAGAGCAGATGTGGAGGTAATGGTTTTATCTGGATAGCAAAACCATAACTGAACAACTTTAGGTGACTGGGAACAAGCAGTCTTTAGTGCACTGGGATGATCTCACATTTGCATTTCCTCAGGTAGAAGCCAAAGCCACGTATTTAAGAATAAGCCAGCCTTGTGAATGGGGTGGGAGAAGGAGGATGGTTAATGGAAAACATATGTTCTCATCGTGTTCAAAATCTCATAGGAATGATCTGTAGGCATCTTCAAAAGGTAAAAGCCAAGCCCTCAAGTTGCGTCAGTACATTCCTGGAATCTTATATTTTATAAACTTGTGTTTGATTCAGCACTGTAGTGATTGCCCCGTGAACACAAGTGTGTGCTTATATACCTGATTTTCCAAGTGGCACAACTATTTATTTTTTTTATCTTTTCAGAAATTGCCATGATTCAAAGGCTAGCAGTTACAAAACATTTTGGAAAGAGATCCACTCTTCATAATTAAGATTTATATTGAACCAAAAATGCATCCTTCACCTCAGTTACAGTAATTTTGGACAAAGAACTGTTTTATTATTAAAAGACTAAGAGTTTTAGAAGCCAGGTAAGAAAATATCTTGAAGGTACAAAAAGTCTAAACCAGCAGTTCCTTGTATTGAATTCAATAGTTTCATCAGCTTTCCAGTAACATGCATGGGAAGAAATGTTTTAGGTCATGCTACAATTGGTAGTATTTGGGGGTGGGTGGGGAAGGTAAAATAAAAAGGTAGAAAACATGTGAAACTGTACTGTTTTTGTTTAAGATAAAGTTTGCAAGCCTATCAATTCTTAGATTAAAGAACATTTTCTTTGACCTGCACAGTATTTTATGGATCCCTTCCTTATAGATCTCAGAAGAAGTATTGGGGGTGTTAGCACTGCAAATGCGGTACTGGAAGGAAAGACACTGAAATGAGTGAAAGCCTCTCTCCAGAAGAAGCATTACCATATAAATACTACAGCAGAAAAGAGATTTAGTTTGAATAATTTGGTATCAAATCAAGTATTCATTGAAGGCATTTAAGTTAGCCACAAAAGTTGGCATCTAGTAAGTTGGAGTTATTTCTGTTATCTCCTATTTTATTATAATATCCATTGTGGCCAGTTTAATGGCATAGAGATTTTGAGCGCTTCCTTCCCTATTTTGTGATATATGCAGTTGAAAGGAGCAGTCAGATCTAGGCTATTTTCCTTGGTTTATGAAAATCACAAAACATAAAAGTGAAAAATAGCAGTATTACAAACATATCAGAAAGCCTAAGCTCAACTCTGTCATAGTTCTGACTAAAAGAAATGCAGTAAGTCTGTAGTTACTAAGCCCTATTAATGCACAGTTTTCCAAAGGTCCTTAAATTGCAAATGTACTGCCAAGCAGTATTCATCTGCATACATATTCCACTGTGCTAGAAGTAATACCAAATCTTATGGATTTTTAGTCAGACTTCTTGTGAATGTGCTGGAAAGACTAGACAAACAGTTGGAAGAATAAATAAAAGTGAACTATATCATATGTCGTTTGGCCTTCATTGATCTTTCTGTTGTGCTGGCCATTGCTTTGTTGGTCAGCATGTTTCTTTTGCTGAATCAGCAGGTTTTGGTATCATCACTGTGCTTGAACATCCTCCCTTCATACAGAGAATAGACTTGAGTCAGTTTTGAGAAGAAGTCATTGCTAGAGTTAGCAGAGATCTCCTGTACATTGTTAAACCATCCCTAGGGATGTTTCTCTGTATGTTTCCTTTCTCTCATGCTGCCTGGTGCCTATGGCAATAAGCATCTTTGGTGAATCAGTCAGTGGATGAGATTTAGCAATGAAGTGCAGCACTTTAAGTCTTACTTCAGGTGGTTTTACATGGAAACTTCTTACCTAAGAAAGACAGAATTCAATCTTGGGTACTCTCCATTGAGCAGTGCCTGCTAATACAAGGCTGGGGATTTAGCAGAGGTCAAAAACCTGTTTGAGCGGTGAGTAGGCGCGGCTGCCTAGACATTCTTCTATGTCAGTACCCTTAATCAGAGAAGCAGCAGGCAGTACAAACCTGTAGCAGCACATGAGGATCACCACTGCAGATCTGAAATACATTTCTAATACCATGTCTGTGCATGGAGGTGAAGAGTTGAGTCCTCTGACAGTGGAGAAGGGGAGTTTCTCACCTTTCTAGCTTTGTGAGAAAGGTGTGCTGCAAGGAGGTAACAAGCTTTGGACACAGCTTCTGACCATGACTGATAATTACAGGGTGCTGTCCCTGCGCCGTGAAGCAAATGAAATCTGTCACCAAACTGACTGCCAGTGAACACTCTTCCGTTTAAATTACTTATGTCTCTGTAATTGATGTACTGTAACATTCATTAAGCCTAAAAGTTACACTTGTTTCTTGAATGTTACTGAAAATCCCTGAAGTCATCTCCTTTTCACTTTTATTTTCAGGTGTCTGTATTGTTCGGAGTTTATCCTTACTGGTTACTGCTATTTTTAGCAAGTTTGAGGTTTTTATTTTAACAAGGCAACAAGGTTTATGCTGACATCTTATGGGCCTACATGAAGTGTAGAATTATTTGCTGTAAAAATAAGTAGAAACTCTTTTTTACTTATTAAGCCAAGTGGTGTATTTTCCACAACAGAAGAATTGTGAGGAAAGGCTCAATTGTTACCAGAGTAGAGAGGATAATCATACTGAGGGTACAGAATACATCTTTTCACCAAATCTTCATTTAATTTGCATGTTAGTAAATTAGGATGGGCAAAGTGTATTGTCCTTTTCTGAAGGAAGTCTGCACCTAAATAAACCATGGATCAGGCACTATCTTTTCCTGTTTATGCTTTGCATCAATCGGGTTTGCCGCTACAGGGAAAGTCAGTAAAAATATGAATAATATCTATCAACAGTGCAGGAGTTTTTTAATATTTTAATCTACTGATTTCTGTAGATTTAGAGAGTAATTTAAAACTTTGTGCTGGGAGAAAGTGAACAACACAAATACCAGAAACTTGCAAGTAACTTTAGCTATGTAGGAAATAAAAATCTAGCAATCTTAAGTCTTATTCTGCAAGAACTCAGGGGTTCTGCTGTATATTTCTAAGGAAATGCCTTGAAAAAACGTGGCATGTAGGTGATTTTAGACTTGCTTTCCTTATTCTGTTCCCTATCTTATGTTTAAAACCTCAGTTCTTGGTTCCAAGGCAGTGCACAAACACCATTTTGTTAAAGTGGTAGTTACCAAGCAAAAAAGGCAGGGGGGAAAACCAGTATCGGCTGCTGAAAATAGGTCTTAAATCATCAAGAAATCAACAAAGGAAGCAAGGTTTGGCGGCTGCCCTGCCACTTGCTGAGTCCACAATATGGGCCTTCAAATGTGTCCCCAGTACAAATTAAAAAAAATACAGGAGGTTTTTCTTGCAGCGCTAAAGAATGAATGCAGTTTTAAACAACAGGAAGTAAAGCAAGCATTTAATTGCAGGCATGAAAAGCAAAATACACACTAGAAGTCTAATGTTATTTGTGCCTACAGCTCCCTGCGTTTCTCCTGTCACCAGTGAGGGTGAAGCATTAATGCCTCGTGCTGCAGCTGCCTGTGGTGAAAACTGATCCTTGAGGTGCCCCGTGTTTTCATCAAACTCTAGTTATACCCTAATGATGCTTTTTCTATCCCTGAGGATGACAACACAGTACCAGGGAACAGCAAATCTTACACTGTCAGGGGTTTCTGTTCCACTGCTGCTCCATTTCAAGTCCTTGATTTGGGTGGGGCAAGTACATTGTAAGCCATCAAGCCTGCCAGCAAACAGGGTACATTTTATTTACTTGGTGTTTATTTGAAATGATTCAAGCTGATTCAAATTTGAATCCTGTTTCCTTTATTCCACTGTCCCTTTCAGCAAAATTGTTTCAGTATTTGTTTAAAAATCAGAGCCGGTGAGGTTATTTGCATCTTTCGAAGGCGATGTAGCACTAGTGTGAGAGTAGCAGCTCGAGGTTGGGGCCATGTGTTTCTCCTCTGAACTGCAGAGTCAGCAGCAGCCCCAGCGTTGCACACCCCTCCCGGCAAACCTCACTTGAACTCAGTCTGACAGGCTGACAACCAGGGGTGACAAAAACTCAACCTGTTTTTTGCTTTTCCTCAGAGGACCGGTGAAACGGCCTCTGCTGGCTCAGGGCCTGTGTGTAGCCTGTGAGATCTCAGCTGCAGGAGGTAACAGGCTTTGGTTGCTCATCAGCTGGGACGAGGTTCATTTTTGTGCCCAACACAGAAGCTGTGCCAGAGGGGAATGCCACCCTGCTGCTACTGAAGCCAGGAGTTTCCTCTTAAGGCCTTCATAGGAAAAGGCAGCTGCAAAATCCAGCTGCAAATCAAGTACAGCCCTGCCAGCTAGGAGTAATTTCTTCTGTGTTTTGGCCAGCTGAGACTGCTCTCTGTTCTTCTGCCTCTGCACTATCAGAGAGCAGACTCTGCAAAGAACTTTCTCCTTGCATTGCCTTAAAGGCACGTAAAAAGTTCAGTGGCTGTCAGTAGCCAGCTTCCTGTCTGAACTTCTCTATTCTTGTTATGAGAAGGGGGAGCAAAATGTCCAAATAAAAATCTGTATTATAAAAATAACTTGTTTCTTATATTTCTTCAGTTCCATGGCCTGTTTCAGTGGTTGTTTTGTCATTGCCCTCCGATGAAATGACACTGTCGGCACGTTCTGTTTGCTAGATGTTCTGCACTCATCTCCCAGTACCTTGTATCCAGTATCAGGCTCTGGAGCATAGGGGAGCTCTCAGGCAGCCCACAGATGGACCAGAGAAGAGGATGGCATCTGCTGGTTTCAGCAAGAAAGAGGTGAGTTTGGCTGAATGGGTTTGTGCTTCTTCGGACCACCCACAGCACTTGTAGCCAAGAAGAAATAACAGCTTCTGTCTAATGGGGTCAGATAGCTAAATGGAGCAGTTCCGCATGGTGGTGGCTATATAATTACACACTGGGCCCTGGCGTGTCTGGTCCTAATAGCACCCGGGACTCTTGTGAGTGACTCAGCTGCTGCTTGAGGCTAATTATGGGCAAGTTGCATGAAAAACCCCCACAACCTGATCCTGCCTTCCTCTCTTCCAGTGCATGGGTGTTCAGCACCGACCTGGATTGCTCATGCAAAACTGGGTAAATACCTGCTCACGAGGAAAAGGCTTTTCAAAGCAAGGCTGCAAACAACACTCGGAGGTGCCTGGTTTGAAGAGAAAGTGGTATCCGTCAGGACATTGTTCAGGCGTATCCAATTCCCTGTCTCTGACACCAGTGCTGGGGTACTTCACAGGAGAGATTTAAAAATAATCTCATCACTTGGTTTGTCACACTTTTTATGGATGGTGGAAGTATGTCTTATTGTGGTGCTTTAGAAGTGGATCATGGCCCATTTCAAACCTGAACTATGTATTCAGCACTGTGATATACTCTGTCAAAAGGGTCCCTGCTTTAGCTATACTGTGTGAAGTGTTACTTATTTTCTCTGCTCCAGAGTTACCTTAGAGCAGGCTCAAGAAGCAGGTTGTATCCTTGAAGTCACTTCAGAGAAAACTCTTAAAAGGTGCTGGAGATTACCAGCATCACTTAACACATTGTGTGTATAGGCCTCATCTTTGCTAAGGACTTCTACTGATTTTAAAGCATGGGTGTGAGAGAAACATCAACAGTATGTACCTATGTCTAATGTTACACAGGACTAGGAGAGCTGCAAGAAACTGTTGAGATGAATTTGCGTGGAGTTTATCATGACTCCTTCCTGCAGGCTCTGGTGGATTATGTTTATAGGGAAGACTTACCAAAAATTCTGCCTCCAGACTCAACACCATCAGATGCACAAATCTCCAGGATACCAAACCCACAGCAGAGAGCATTTCCATGAAGAGGAAACAGTCCAGCAGTGGAAGTGGAAGAAGTGCCCTGAAAAGTTGGGGTATCTCCCTGAGTTTTGTTAGACATGAGTAGGCAAAGCCGTGGTCGTCCTATTTAGCAACTGGAGATAGTCCTGCTTCAAGCAAAATGTTGGACTAAATGACCTGCAGACATACATCCCAGGCAACTTGGGCGTGGTTTTATTAACTTTTTAATACCTGTGGTACAGATCTAAGCACAACCTGATATTATTTATCTCCTTTAAAAATTGTTCGGGGCAATAGCACATAAAGGCAAAATTGAGTGTGATTGGGGAGATTTCATAAGTTTACTGTTTCTAGCCATTTTCAGATCTTAAAAGTATGAAAACATAAAAATTAAATAAACTCAGTACTTTTTCAGTTATTCACTTTTGTTAGTAGGGATGGTTTCAGAAATGTAGCTGATGTTTGTACAGCACAGTGCTCTTAAGTAACTGCCTAAGCTAATTCCGAGCAAAGCAGCTCGAGTACTTGTTGATGCACTATATAGGGATTGCATCATCCCTTCATTTTTATGAATGTTACCTTGATGTTGCCTTGAAGAAAAACCATGTTTGGATTTGAAACTAGGCTGGGCATCTGGAGCCAGTGTTCCCTGTATACAAACAAGATGCTTCTTCAGGGAGGAGCTAGGGCGAGAAACTGGTCCAACATGCATTGAATTCTACTTGTTTAGACCATTTAAAGAGCAAACAGGAAAGCATTAGAACTGAGTGAAATGAGCTGCTTCATGGGCCAGAGTGTCCCGGCAGACTGGCAATTGTGGCAAGAAGCCCTGTGCATGCCAGCCTGAGGGGCCTGTTTGCAGGGCAGTTAGCTTTCGCATCCTGACATCTTGCTACAGAAAAATAAGAATTGTTTTGAGGTTTCTCTTTGCACCTAGTCCTGCCACTCAAGATTAAATCTCGCAGACAAAACAAGCTGTTTGGGAGGCGGACCAAGAATGCCTTTACAGCGAAGAAAAATAAAAACACTTAGCCAACTGTGATTAACTATTGAATGCAAAACACTCCCTGGGTTTTGTTTATTTGCAGACTGTGGAGAAAGCTCACAAACGCTGCCATGCTTTCAATGTGAAAACACTTCAGCCTCTGTATCCCTCTGTTGCTGAGGGAAGGAAAGGATTTTTTCCAAGCTGGTTTTGGGGAAGCTTTTTTGTATTTCTAAGTGTGTTGTTTATTTGGTTTTGCAAAGGTGATGTACCCAGTTTCCCGTCATTGTGCGTATTCCTGCCTCCAGCTGCTCTCACCTGAGATGGACTTTGGCTCCCTCCCCTCTCACTGTGCTGGGCAGGACAGACTGAGAGCTCCCAGCTCAGCTGCTGTGCTGCCAACTGCAGTGGTGTGCACAGGATCCTGCTGTCTTCCAAATGCTGTGCAGATGAGCACAGGGAGAATTCGTCATTAAAATCAAAAGAAAAAACAAAAGACCAAAAAAGTGCTTGTGAGCAATTGCTTGCAGGCAGCTCTGGGCAACTCCAAGCTTTGAGGCGACTGCTGGAAATGACAGCCTACAGAGCCCAAGCCCTTTGCAGTGTGCTTGATGTGTGTATTTACCTATTTGTGTTAACAAAATGACAATGTCCAAGTGTAGAACCAGTTTGAGGTTTCAGGGAAGGGAGTGAAAGTGGGTGCTGGCAGCCAGAGAGGGAGGGTGCAGAGGCTTATTGGTGCTAGGCTGCTGTCGGTCCAGAATGGCACTGCTGAGTGAAGGGAAATTATCCTGTCCTGGGAGGACTGACTGCAAAGTACTTCTTGTAAAGGTGGAGTAAATGTTTATATGGAGTTTTATTCTAGTTTTATAATCCAGTTTAAACCAAGTGTGATGCTGCTTGAGCCATGCACAGTCTGGGTGCTGTGTTTGTACTGTAAGGGTTGAAGGTGGAGGCAAGTATGTGGAATTGTGCAGGATTGTTCTTCAAGGTCAAGGAAATGCAGAAAGTAAACAGTGTTAATTGGGAAAGAAAAACAGGATTATTAAGACTCCTTTGGCTCCAGTTTCCTAAATTGCAGGAGTCAAGGCATTTGTATTTTGTCATTAACTTATTAGTGCCTCTTTAGATGCAATGCTGGACGGGTCTGTTGGGAATTTTACATATGAAGTTGCACTTTCATCCCTCCACTGCACAGAGACATCACTGAGCTCTCTAGGGGAAGGGCCATATAGCACAGCTTCCTCGTGTTTTAACATTAGTTATCAAATGAACGCGAATTAAAGCACAGGCTCTGCAATGGTGCCTTTTGGCATCACGGTACCGTGCAGAATTAGGGCTCCTCAGGCCCAACCCCCTAAGTTGGGTCTTTATCACCTAAGTAGCGAAACTAGAAAGACTTAACAGCAGAATAGACAAAAATAATTGATGAGATTTGGCCCAAGCAGGCTCTTAATTTAGGACCAGTTGCCTTCTACAAAATGTGAGCAATATGCAATCATTTAAACGTAGGATTAAGTGCTCCTGTGGTATGGGTTTTTCCTCAGGCTCAGGCAAGAAAGCTTTTCGGTAGTTACTGCAGATATGTCAGGGTTTGGCTTGGGCTTTGTGTGGCTTTTTTTCTTTTTTCTTCTACAGCTACAGAAAATACAAAGTCACTTCTGGCCACTCCCTGAAGTCAGAGGGAACAGACCCCCAAATCAACGCTTCCCACATTTTACAATGAAACTCTTTAAAAACAAACCAGGATCCAAACCCCACTGCAGCAGTTTCTGTGCATGTAAGCAGCAGAACTGATAACATCTAATCAGCCTCTTTGCCAAGACAAGACAGCAAGAAGTTCTTGCTTTATAACATTAAAAATGCTTTGTAGTTATATAGGACTTTTCATGTGAGGACATCAAAGTGCATCACAGGTATTAATTAATTAATTAGGTTTCACAACACCCTTGTGAAGTATTTGTGTCCATTTTACAAACAAGGAACTGAGACAAAAAACAAGGACGTGACTTGTCCAGAGCAGCATGGCCACTCTGTGGTGGGACAGGAGCAGAGTCCTGCCATGCTGCAGCCAGCAGCACTGCTCCCACCCTTTCTGGGGCATGAGGAAGCCATGTCCAGTCCTTTCCCAGAGACTGGGAAATGGCTCCGTCTTCAGCCTGGGTCTTTCCTGCCACATCCCACCGGCATTGCCTGGAGCAGATGTCCTAGGAAGGGTGGTGCAGATTCTCCTGCTGCCCTCTTTTCCCACAGCCTCCTGGCCCATGCCTGAGCTGACACATCCCATACTGCTGCACAGCAGCAGGACAGACCTGGTCGGGCAGCACAGGAATAGCACAAGGCTGAAGGTAGTGCTCCACTCCATCATGCAGCGTAGCCCTGCCCTGGCGGGGTGTGAGATTTTAGTCCTTTAGTCTATTGCTGGAAGGTGGAAGTCTCTTGACAGTGGTTGGGAACAGGCAGGGTTTTCCCAGGAGCATGCAGGTATCACTTGCCTTGGCTCATGCCAGAGCCCAGGGCCAGGACCCTCCTTCACCAGCCTCTTCAGAGGTTCCAGCTGATGCCAGTTGTGTTCAGCACCCATTTCCCAGTCACCTGCAGGAATGAGCCCCGTGTAAGGCAGCAGTCCACGCCAGTCATGTAAAAAACGAAGAAAAAAAAAAAGCTGCCTCCACCACCCTCTCCTTCGTGGCTGAGAGGAGCCACCATGCAGGCAGAGCTCCTGAGGATTCCCCCTCATCTCCAAGCAAGGTGCCCAAATCCAGTGGGAAAAGGGATGGTGCCAAATAGCTCTACCTCCTATGGTCAGAAAACCTCCCGCTGGGCAGCACAAGTATGCCTGGGAGAGACAGGTTTGGGCAAGGGAAGTGCGTGGGTCTGGGGCTGAGGGCAGGCAGCTGGCTTCAGAGGTAACCGGACTGGAAGCCTCTTTCCCAACAGCAGGAAGGTGGGGGAGCACTTGCACGCTGGTGCTCAGCTGTCCTGCTCCGGCAGCAGGGTGTGCCTGCCTCTCAGAAAACTGCCCCAGAGCTCTTTGATCAGCAGAGAGAATCATGGGAAAAAAATTATGTAAAAGAGGTTAAATTAACATAGGTTCCATTGGCTAAATGGGAAAAATCTTAAAATAGAAGATGTTCCTTAAGAAAAGAAAAAAAAAATTAAGACCACATGAGCATTGTCCAAGTAAGAAGCATAAAATATTCTTCCCAGCATGTTGTGGTTATTTTGTAATAACCATGCATTACAGTGATATGCCCATGTAATTGCATGCAGGGAGAACAGGAGTAGTGTGTAGTATAAAATTGCCAGACACTATCAGTTACCATGAAGTAAAGCCTATCCACAGTGATCCATGGTAATTCCCTTTTGTGTTGTTTTGCTGAGTAAGACTTCTTACTTTTTAACCCAAGATTTGAGAAGTATCCTTGAAGACCATCTCACTTTTTCAGTCACTCTTCTTGAACCCTTAATGCTTAACAAATTTACAGTTTGTAAATGAACTAAAGGCCAGAAGACAACATAGTATCAGCTTTCAGTTCTCCGTGATCTCATCCAAGTTTTTGATGTCTTGACTGAAGTGAAATGTGGAAATTCTTCTTAAAGCTGCATAACTATTAAAAAAAAAGACAACAAATCCAGTTGGCCAAGGTACTGTCTTCAGGCCCCAGTTCAAACACAGCATTTAAGCACTTGCTTAGCTTACTAATTGAAGTCAATGGGATTTCAAGCACTTTGCTGAAATGGGAGATTTTGTGGACAACGCTTGTGCCAGTACATTTGTAATACAGAAATAAAGTGTTGCCAGGTTTATTTTGGCTCTGGGTTTCTTTGTGGTGGTGATTGACAAATCCACAGAATTGGACTAATACCAGAGAGGTGATGACTATAAGAAAAGCGATGACAAGAAATAATAAATTTTGAACTGGCAAACACTTTAACTTGGGCAGACTGAAAACCTCTACGTAAGGGAAGAAACAGGTCCATTTATGCTGATAAATGCACTCTTTTCAGGAAGGCCTCCAGTTAAGCAGCAACTAATGTGCTTGGACAGCTAAAAATGTTGAAGCAGATCCTTTTGTAAGTGGTGCAACTACACCAAAGCTTTTGGAAATGGACAGGTTTACATCACGCGATAGTCTAGTCATATAATCTTATAATCACTTTGAAAAAGAATCATTTCCTGGAGAAAAAACTTTATGCCTTTGCATTGCAGGCAGTAGGACAGAGCTCAGCATGGTAATGGATTTCATGTCTGTTGCTGGAGGTTGTCCAAACCCACCCCACTAACCAATAAATCACTACCTAATTGAAAAGATTCACAGAAACAGATTACAACATCAAGGATGGAACCAGTATGGTAGGAATTAGGCTGACAGTGTCCATACGTAGGGTGTGGTATCAAAAGATGATCTTACAGCCTGCCCCCACTTGCCCTTCTCCCTCCTCTTCCTCCTCCTGCTGCTCCTTGCTGCCTGATAGCTCCCTTCATCCTCCACACTGGCTCCAGTACATACCTGGTCATGTGAAGATAGTTCATCTCACTAACCCAGAAAAAAAAAAAAGGGCATTTTTTGTTTGGGTTAGTTTCTTCCTGTTTCAGTGAGTTGACTCATTACAGCACCATCAGCCAATGCAAGTGAGAAGAGGGTGGCTGAGGGAAACCTTGGTCCTACTGTGGACACTGGCTGTTCTTCCAGCTTTGGCCGCTTCATGATACCACACCTTGACTATGCCATGGCAACTTCCACTTTACTGACACAGGACAACATGGACAAGTTATTGCCGGTACATCAAAGAGATGGAAAAAATTAATCAACAGCACCTCCGAGCTATTAGGCATAGAATGTAGTTAGATAAAATCATAAATAATGAAATCCCATAAAGATGTTGCACAAGTATTGAAGCTTAGCTCATAAAACTCTTCCTCGCTGCATCTGAGCCTTTTCCTTCCACAGAAGACATCATTTTCTAGAAGTGATTTTTTTTTTTATACAGCAAACTCCTGCTGGGCAGAGGCGGGAAAGGCCCCAGCCCATGTGATGTCAGGATAAATATGTGGGAAGCCAATGCAGCAGAAAATCCAGCCAGAGGAATGTCTGGTGCAGAGCGAGTGGTGCAGGAGCAGCCTGACTGCGTCTCCCACCATCCACAGCGCCTGCGAGGTGCGAACGAGCTCTCAAGCTCCAGCCGTGGCCAGGTCAGGGTGGGATGGCAGCGTGGCTGCTCAGGCTCAGCCTGAGGTTTGCCTCCAGGTCATCCACCTCTGCAGGAGTGCATTCAAAAACACGTGTTCCCCACCCAAGGGCACACTGAGCAGGGTGAAATGGATGGGCTTGTCTATCTGATGCAGAAGCAATTAGCCTGGGCTTTAATGAAGGATTTTAGCATCTGAGTGTAGGAAACCTTAACAAAAGACCTTTGCATTAGACGCTGCAAATTTGTTGTAAGCAACAAGTAACAAGAGCAGATTTAGAGATAAAGATAATGAAAACACTGCATTCCCTTGCCCAAAAGCCCATAAATCAAGACCTTGGCTCTTCTCTGAAGAAATGCTCTCAGATGTAATTGGAAACAGGCAGCACCAATCTGAAACACTCTGTTGAGTTCAGTTTGTGATGGCTTGGGTGAGAAGGTTTCCAGCACTCCTCAAGAAGAGGCTCCCCCTTCCTAATTAACTGGTCAGTACCTGTGCCACTGGCCTGCCTGCCCATTTTACCTGATGCTGCCCAGGGATTCAGCAGGAATGAAACATGCCCCCAAGTCGTGTGGGTGAGGAGGTCCCTCTGGATCCACCCCCGGCTGCATGCTGGACAGGGTGAGGCATGGGGCTGGGGCACCTGGGCTAGCAGAGCCACAGTGCAGATGGCCCTCTGCATGGGGAGGAAGAGGAAGGGCTCCTCTGACCACATGCCTGGAGTAGGGGCTGCAAGGTGCCACCACCATACAAATGGTGTTTCCTCGCCATGCACAGCACACCCACATTGGCTCCTCTTCTGGGAGTCCTCCGCTTGGCTTTGCTCCAAGGGGGTAGTTCTCCTACCCTCCTGTGCAGCCATGATGAAGAAGAGTCACCTACTTGGTTTCTTCACTCTTAGTAGTGTTCATCACACAGAGCCCCAGCTAAAAAACCAGGCTCAGGTGTCGAGCATGGTTTGAACTCAGGCCAAGCAGCTGTCTGAAAGGCAAGTGCACAGGAACTTTATGCTGGCATAAGACAAGTCATCGGCTTAACCCCATAACACACCTCATACAGATATTCTTCAGTTTAACTGCCACTGGTCTGTAAAGTGCTTATTTCAAACTGAAAAGGCTGTTTTTATCCAGAACCATCCAGAAGACGTCATAGTTATATCAGTAATAAACAGTGAAACTCTTGCCATGGAGAGAGGAACGAGCACAGCAAGGAGTTCTACAGAATGCTGGTGCCAAGCCAGATCAAGGCAATAGAATTTATAGCTGCTATTATCTACGTAAGGTATATTTATGACTCCCCTCCCCCTTGCTATGTTATCTTCAAATCTCACAATATTTGTATATTCATTCCCACAACATTCCAGTAGGTAAGGAATTTGCAAACAATAAGCCTGATATTGGAGCCTCTCCATGCAACATGGAGCAGGGTTTGGAAGGAGGGCAAAAATGAGAGACCTTCAGCAGATACAGATATATCCATGAAAATTAACGAAATACTGTGATGTAAGTAGTTGGGTTATTTACAGCTAAATTCCTCTCTGCTGGGCTGTGCAAGGGTTCAGACTAGATGATGACATGTTTTTATATGGTATTTTTATAACTTTAAAAATATACCTGAACTTGCAACCAAAGCAACCCTGATCTGAGACAACTTAATACAGGATGGTTGGAGGCACAGGAAAATTAAAGTGCTCCAAGCCATGAGATTCATAACAGTAAGGGGAAATAATAAGCAAGTTTGTATAAATGGAAGTTTGATCATTTGGAGTTTAAAATGTTGCTTAAATTCTGTCCCTAATTCCTCAACACCTGATTTACTATGCATTACTTTCAGAAACTACTAATCTTGCATAAAACAGTAGAAGGTGTTACTACAGGGCACAGGATAAAGGAAACAGCATTCCTTTTCAGTTACTCAGAAAGCTTACATACTGATGTGGGGTGTTTATACTTTCATGTCATTTTTGCATAAATTTTTTACTATGACATCAATCACATTTTATTCCAAAATTAAAATAACAATTTTTTCCCCCTATTCTTCAAATGTGATCTGGTAGGGGAGGACACCCTTGATCACAGCCCGGCAGGCTCGGCCAGTGTGCAGGCTGAGGCTGTTCTCTGCAGGAGGGTTTGCAGTCCCACAGCCACAGCTGTGAATTGCTCCTTCCGTGGCGGGACCTGGGTCCTGGCAGTGGCTCTTGGGCAAGTTTGGCCTCAGTTCTCCATGCTATTCAATGATAATAATTATTCATACCTACTTTGGTGAGCTTAATTCATACTTGTAAAGCACTTTAAAATCCTTGAATGAAAGAGTCTCTTGACAGACAACATGCTTTTATGGTGACTGTCAATTAAGGTCCTCTGAGCTTCCTCAGCAACTGAAGAGTTAATCAGTTCATGCCAGGGACCTGACGGTCCCAGCAGAGACAGAGTGCTGGGTATGAAGGTGCCCATCCCTGGCCTCTCCTCACTGGGGCAGCTTTGTTGAAGGCAACTCCTTCCCTATTCATAACTCTTAGGAGATAATGTCCTTGCAATGCACACATGCACACTCACCTTCCACCTGGCTGTGTTGTAACCATTTCCCTCTTCCTGGTGGTTCATCCCTCATCCCAGCTGATGGGGAGGCTGGTGCCAAGCTCCCACTGCCAGAACCAAGCAGGGTCGCTTTCCCTCTGTGCTTGAGGGTTGTGAGCACAGCTCATCCCCTTGGCAAGCACTTTTCATTCACAGATGAGAACGTTCCTAGAGGAGCCCGAGAGGCTGATGCTGGAGTGATGGGCAGGTGAACAAGCTCTTCAGTGAAGGAGGTGCTGCCCAGCTTGCCAGCAGGAAACCAGCTGCATTTCCTGGGCAGGTCACAGCATGGTAAGGCACACCAGAGGAAAGCACTCATGAATAAACCCTGCATTCATTAGGCATAGTGTAGGGTCTTTATATAAAGATAAGGGGACCCTGTGCCTCCCCTGGGGACCCTATCCTTGGGCACCACACAGGAAGTCAGAAATCATGATTTTAGCAGAGGAACTCGGTCATGGATTTGGTCAGACACCACAGTTGTATTCTCAAATGATGAGTAAAAGGACATGGCATAGTTTGTCTTTACTCCCTTTGCCCTTCCCCACATCATCATGGGTGGGTGGCACTCAGGAGTGGTACCTACAGACCCTACTCACTGTGGCTCACACAAGGCTGAAACAGCTCACAAAAAGCATATCAGCTGCTCTTGGGGCAAAACCTCATGCCCCAAGGAGTCACAGCATCATCCTTGTACTAGTTTAGCTCAACACAGGTCTGCAAAAGCGGAAAGTTGTTAAAATCTCGAGGTAGCTTATGAGAAAAGAAAAACTGCCCTTGCTGGGAAAACCACAGAGAGGACCAAATCTGGGGAGCACAGTTGCAGCTGGGCTTCCTGAGTTGCTGTGCATCTCCATGTCAGCACCAGCACCCTTCACTGCAGTGCCAGCAGCCCAGCTGGGCACTGCTGTACTATTCCTGCCCCTGTGGAGGTGATGAGAGCAGCTGGGTTTCCATCAGAAGGTAGTTGTATACCTTCTGCATAGTTTTGGGTTTTTGTTTTAGCCTGGTTGTTGGTTTCCTTTGTCATCTCTCTCACTGTGCACGTGTGCACAGCCTTGTGCTGCCTATGTCCTGCACAACTGAGCCTGCACACCTTGTTTCCCAGAGAGGATGCCCATCTTTTGCTGGGCTGGTGTTTGCCTTGGCAGAGCACAGTGCGCTCCTTCCCTGCACAGACCACAGATGTCCCTGGCAATGGCTCCTTAGGGACTATCTTCCAGCCGAGCATCACAGCTCTGGCACTGAAAGTGGCACACCAGATATTTCACTCCTGTTGCCCTCCAAAAGTACTTAAGGACAGAAAGTGCAAATCTGGTACTCGAAGCCCTGTTTTCTGACCAGCCTTCACCTGGGAAAAATCCCCAAACATAATCAATTATTCTTTTCCCTGAGTGGGAAACACTGCAGTTTGACTCATGGGATTTTAGACCACACTTTGTATGCATATGTTTACCAAGAGGCAGCATCTTGTGCCCCAGCTATTTGTCCTTTGAAGCAGCCTGAGGAAGCGAATGTGGAGGTTTCTTAGAACATTAAAAGTAGTAGTGAAAGTCACAGGGCCTTTTTCCTTTATAAAATCGAAGCCGAATTTGAGCAATAACCCTTCTGATGTCTCCAGGGGGAGGAGATGTGACGTCTTGAGGTAAACCACACATCCCGTAACTACCACTGTGCCATTCGTGAGCACTGCCTCGCTACAGAAGTGGCAGAATTGCTTTTCAGCAAAAGTCACCACGTTTTTCAGAGGGGAACAGTTCCAGTCAGAGAAAGACCGGGTGGTGGGGAGGAAGAAAACCCAACCACAATAAAGCAGCCATTGAACCTGAAAGGAAAAAGACGTCAGCGTCTCCGGCAGGGGCTCTCCTTTTTTCCTGGTATATCCGCGAACCATAATTATGTGGAAAGAAGTCGTGGGTGGGACCGGCTTACTGACAAGCTGAACTAATGCCGTGACGTTGTGAGGGATGAAGGTTTGGTCCACCCACCTTATGGGACCTGCAAACTCAAGGAGATGGTTCAGGGGTGGGCACCCACCTGCACACATTCATTAGCTTTCCTCCAAGTTGAGGCAGTGCTGGGAGTGAAGGTGCTTCCTCCTGGTTGGGTGAGCCAGGGGATAGTGAAAATTCAGGAGCAGATGGTCAGGGAGACCAGAGTCTAGGTGCTGAGTTGAACTGCACCCCATCTACTTTGCCAAAAGAAATCTTGGAAGGGGGGAAAGCCCAGGGAAAGCCCAGGGAAAGGAAAATTTGGAGTTCAGTGATTCAAAGGTGTGCAGGAATTTATGGAGGAGAGTGTAAGGAAAAACTGGTGCCAAGAGCTGCAGGTGAAGACTGGAGGATTCCTGCTGTAGAGTTTGTACCCTGCAGAATTTGGGGTGAATAGGGCAGTTTGTTGAAATCCTAAGTTTCTCTGAGGTGACCTGTTTGGGACACACAGGAAAGAAACTGGAGCCAGGAGAATGGACTTGAAGGACCTTGAGCACCTTGGGGTGACCTGGAGGCAGATGCAGTACCACCCCAGACCTCCCAGGTGCAAATGTCAGAGCGAGCTGGCTGAGAGAACCCAGCTGAGGGACAGACCTCAGGAGAGCTTCTCAACCCCTTGCTAGGTCATGCTCCACCCCTCATCAGTTCAAGTAAACATTAGCATAACAGTGAGGTGGCCAAGGAATGACTGTAGGCAAGGTCTGAGGTCTACATCTGGTCTCTCTCCAAGTCTACGAGTGAAATAGAAGTCTCAGTATACATGTAGCTGAGGACTGAGGTGTGCTGTCCAAGTTAAATAAGGATATACAATTCTGGAATGGCATGGGTTAGGTGTTTGCTCAGGAAGCATTTACTGTGACTGGCTGCACTAGAGGTTACTTTATGTTTCTTTAAGGGCAGCATTTTGCTAATTATCTTTTCTGATCTACTAGTTTTGTTTCCTTGCTCTCCCTTCCCATCACTGTTCTTCAAACAAGCTGGGAGGGGGAAAATGTGGCTATTCATCACATTGATACAAATCCAATTCTTGTCAGGGTGTCTCTGGAGGGATAGCGTGGGGATCATTCCTTACCTGGCTCTAAAATCTAGTGTAACTGTATTTCTGGCAGTGTTTCCTGACATTCGCACTTTTCTACCACCTGCAATCACCAAGCACTGCAAGGACATGGGATCCCAGGTCAGCACAACCTGGTGCCCGTGCCAGGAGGGACACCCATTGACACTGTCAGATGTTCCTGCTCCTTCTTGTCCCACGGCCACCCGGCAGTGGAATTGCCTGAGCTTCTGGCAAACACATGGATGGTGTCCGATATGCTAATGCCTGTGTTTACAGGCTCCCCTGAGCCACTGATCACAGGGCTGTTTAGGTGGCTGAACCTCCTCCTGTTGTTTTAAGGATTCTGGCAAACAGTCAAGAACAAAAGCTAAGACAGCCAGTTCCCGTTTGTGGGCACGTCCCTACATTTGAGTGTGGCAAACCTTGTGATTTAGCAAGTGAGAGCCTCAGGGCTCTTAAAACCTGCCTCTTTTTTTTTTTTTTTCTTTTTTTTTTTTTTTTTTTAAGAAAGGAGAAAAAAAAGAAAACAAACCTGTCCAGATTTTCAAGAAAATTAGAAAAACATCAGCCTGGATGGGCTACAGGACTGGGACCAGACTGGACTGGGCTTCCAACTGTGCCTCTACATAGTGGTACTTGCAGGCTGAGAACCTTCAAAAGTTCCCAGTGGCTTTTCATTCGGTCCTTGGACAAGCTTGTCCTTAAAGAGAAAGGAAGAAAATGCCAGAGGTTTTTGCTGCTCTCATGAATAATGTTTCTTTCTGGTAACATTTACTGCTTTTCTCCCCAAAAGTGGGTACCCCCACAGCTGAAGTGGAAAACATTGGCTCATAGGACAGTTTTCATCAGTGGAAAAGGACACATTTAATCAATCTCATGTAATACTTTCCGCTCCTGCAGGCAGTGGCTGTGGCTGGTGGGAACCTGAGCCTGTCTGGCTGTGCGTCCTCCCCAGACCGGGCCCCTGGCATGGACAGCACAGGTTCTCACATGCCAGGTGCCCATGGGCTCACAGGTAAGCATGTGAGCGTGCAGGTGTGCACATGTGTGTGTGTGTGTGCATGTGTGCCCTCCACAGCACTTCCACAGGGTGTTTGTGCCAAGGCAGATCCTCTGGCAAAGGGCAGTCATTGGGAAACAGATGCAATGATCCCCAAGCTACCTCAGGGGAATGGAGCCATCAGCTGATGGGCTCCAGGAGAGGGCCAAACCTCTGTGGTTGCTGCAGTTTCCAGCACAGAGTCACAAGCCCAAAGACAATATGCACAAGATGCCTCATGGCATGAGTGGTGGCATCCTTGCATGGAAGGAGAGCAATCTGCCACTTCTTTGGGGTGCTGGATGCAGCAGAGATGTGGCTGGTGGCAATCTTGAGCCCTTGGCCTCGCAATGTCATGGTTAACTGCCCTTGGAGACAGCGTGATGGCCGTCTCACCCAGCTGGATGGTCTGCCTATCCTTTTCCTGCAGCTCCTGGGTCCTCCTGCTTCCTCCTCCCAGCCCCAGCCTTGGACATCACAGCTTGTCACAGCCTATGCCCACCCTGCTGTTGGTGGCCAAAGGGCAGCAGTGACTGAGCCTGAGACTGCTGAGACTCAGCAGTGACTGAGTGACTGAGAGGGGACTGGGCCACTTACATCTGTCTTCTTGGCTGTTTATTTATGTGCAGCCAACACTGGGGCCAGCTCTGGCAGTGAAATAAAGAGTTTGGCCCCGAGTACCTGACTGTGAATGTCAAAGGAGGCACCTTAAAATGAGAAGCCATTGAAAAATAAGCACAGGTAGTCTCCCTGAATCTATGCATGATGTTCTTGTAAGATCTGTGCCATGGCATTGGGCTACAGGGCTGGTACCCAGAAAGCCAGGGAGCAATCTTCTTTGTTTTACAAATAGGTATTGCCTTTGGGAGTAGGATCAGTTGTAACAGATTTACTGCGAGAATGAAAGACAAAATAGCAGAGGTCTCTGCCAAGAGCAAGTGAAATGGGCATGCTTTTTAAAGAACTACCACAAGACCGATTACCTTTCCAAGTAATTAAACGTTGTGAAAGGTTATTAACGTGCCGATAATAGACAGCTTTGCAAACCGGCAGCACAGCATGATCTGACAGAGAACGGCACAATAGCAGAGCGAGGGACACCTCCGCCTTCGGGGATCTGCAGCCCCGAGGGCTGGAGGAGCCCACAGGGACCAGCCTGCACCGAGACAGCCCAGGAGTCTGAGAGTCCCCTACCTGGGCCTGAGCAGTGCAGGGCTCACTCTTGCTGGCAGAGGGGCTGCCAGATCGTAGCTGCCCGCACAAGATCGGCCCTCCCGCGTCGCACCCAGGCCAGGGGCAAGCCAGCAGGTGCCTGCTGACAGCCCAGGGCCTGTCCCCACTTGCAGCCTGATGCAGGATAACACGTATTATTTCTCTTTACACTGACTCCATCTGCCAGCAGCATCTCTTATTCTGGACCTGCTGGTATTTTAATACGTGTCGTTAAAACCGCTGTGGAAGCAGGATTACTGAGGGGTGGGATGCATTTGCCTGCAGCCACACAGGCACAGATGCACCAAAACTGAGCTGATTGAGTGCTCCCACTGCTGACCCCCACCCCTTTGCCAGTGCTTGAGGGTGCCTGTGGTGTGTTTGCCCCAGCTTCACCCTCCTTTGGATGTGCTCTTCCTGTGAATCGCAGCCCTGTCTAAACTCCCTTTCCCTGCAGCCAGGGACAGTGCTCCTAAGTTCCAGCTCCTGGGGAGCTCCTGAATTTGTCTCATGACCCTGGTGATCAAAGTCCGGGATGACATCTTAGCCAGGGGGGTGGTTGCTAGGCACTTGTCCAGAGCAAGCAACTCGTGGTCCTCCCCTGAGACCCCAGGTGGAAAACTGTGCTTTTTCCTTGCCTTTCTGTACACAGTAGCAAGAGGAAAAATGCAGAGGAAAGAAAAGTGTAGGCCATGGTGCAAAGAATCATTAACATCCTGGGTGAGAGCATCCTTGTAATCCTCCAAAAGCTAGCCCAGCATTAAAAATACTCAGTACATTTTCCTGGACTCAGTGTTAGTGTTGGCGTAATACCATGCATTGCTTTAAAAGAACTTAAAGTGCCATTTGCATATAGACTTTATGTAACTCAGGCTTCTAGGTCATTCTGCTGCTTTCAAAAACCCCATTCTATATTCCTGAGCAAGCCAGGAGTTTATTATGGGAGGTGTTTACACTAGGGCTTTAAAGAAATACTGCACAGTAGCAGTTTCCACCTCAAGTCCCAGAGAATTTAGCTAGTATTGCTTGTACTTAAGGGTCATAGGGAGAAATACAAAGGCAGAACAAACTGGAGTAATTCACTTTTTCCTGCTGTGACCCTTGTGGGCTTTCCATGGGCTCAGGCAAACTGCCTTAGGCTTGGATTGGGGTCTCCATAAGTGCAAAAGGTCAGGAGCAAGATTTTCAAAATGTGCTGCCATGAAGCGAAGGACATCAGTTATAGATTCCAAGTGGACACCCTTTGCAGTGTGAGCAATGTTTCAGCTTCATGATGTCCCCAACAAGATGTCTGGAGCAGCAAGAAGCTGAAACCCAGCCACCCAGTTCCATAGTGGAACTTCTAACACTATAGCCAGCAGGGAATCACCAGGCCCACCACGACCTCTGTCCATGGGTCTGCAGGAGATGGAGACTTCAGCCCATTGGGAATGCCACAACACTGCTTCCCAGAGTGAGGCTGCACAGATGTGGGTTTGGTGTCATGCTCTGGCACAGTCCTGTGCAATCCTTTACAAATGGATTGCTGGAGTGGAGCCTGCCCTGGATGGCAAGAGAGGAAGAAGACTCTCCTAGATGCTTAGATGGATCCTTTGTCCATTTTCAGTCCCAAGTGCCCAAATTCTCAGAAAGCATCACTGATCCTACTGGAGGTTTCTTTACGAGAGATGCCGAAGGACAAAGCGGTCCATGAAAAGAGGCACTGGATCACAAGGACGCCCATGGGGTGGATAGGAGCCAGGACACGTGAGGACAGCAGCCAGCTCCAGTGCTGCTGCCCAGACTGTGGAGCCTCTCCCTCCTTCCAAGGCTTTCAGCAGCGCACAGGTCGCTGTGGTAGGAGACGGAAAGGACCCTTTACAGGTTCAGTCAACAAATCATTTTACCTTTGCAACTCAGCTGTCTGTTCTGCTCACTCTCTGAGTGAGCTGTGCTGAAACCCCACCACCGCCTCAAGCCATGTCTGCAGGCGCTGTGATAATCAATATTACTTGCTGGAGAAAGTAAGTCTCACTTATTGGCCACACATTCCCCTGAGTGCTTGTGTCAAACTCAGTCATGTCAGCTGAAGGCAGGCTTACCAGCAGAAAGGTCAAACTGCTTCAACTAGATCTGAGCTCAGCCATTAACTCCTGTGTGCTTATCTGCCTCCTGCTATCAGGACAACCATCTATGTGCACTCCTCATCCTCCTCAGTGGTGTGCTGCCAGAGAATACATTGGTGGGGCTGAATCACTCAGGCAGGAACAATGAGCTGTCTGATAAGCTCGGCTGAGTGATCCACTAGGCCTGCACCACATGTTTCAGGGAATAACCTCAGAAACTTGGTACATGGATACAGGCTGGATCCCGTCATGCCATCCCAGGCTGCAAAACCACAGGGCTCGATGCCCCTCATTAGTGTGGCTGTGGCCTGGTCCTGTTTACAGCTGACATCAGCACTTAAGGCAAGATGCTTTCCTCAGCATCTGTTCACCTGATCTATGCAGGCACTGGTAGGGGTGGGTTTTTCTGCTCCTGAGGTAGGTTTTCAGTCCTTTCCAATGCTCTGACATGAGAAAATGTGTTTGTTGAGGACCTGCAAGAAAATATTAAAGCCCCTTGCTAGACAGGGCAATGGGAAAAGATCCAGGCCCCAGCTCTGCAGGGCAGGGCAGGGCTCCCATCCCCTAAAACACCTCCTGCTGGGGCTGCTCTTGGCAGAACTGCCTGGCATCTCTGGGGAAGCCCCTCAACTGCAGCATGGATGAGCCTTGTTGGGTGCTTTGGCTTTTGGGACCCAAGGTGGTGCCTATGCAGGAGACAGGAGCAGGGCAAGGCAAGCTCTCATGCTGCTGAGACAGGTTTGAAGCCAGGCAAACAAACACAAATATCAAGATAAGACTGTTCATCTTGTGCCAAGAGGTGTCTAGAGCTCGACTTGTAGGATCTCCATTCCCATCTCACATATCCCATGTACTCTGGGGCTAGAAGGGAGCTCGTTCGTCCCCAGGCTGGTATCTCCTGAAGCTGTTTTCTGCTTCCCTACACCAGCAAAATGCTGGAAATTGTGCGTCATGGTCACTCCTAATAAGCCCTTGTTCCCAATCCACCTCTTGCACCTGCCACTCAGTGGGTTGGTAGGACCTTTGTTCTGGAACATTTTAAGAGGGCTGAAGCTGTTTCTGCTTTGAAGTAGTGTTTAGCTTTGTCGGCGTCTGGGATCTCTGCAGAGCTGACCCTGTGTGGAGCCAGCAGGACCGCTGGCTGCCGCTCCGCACCGCGGCCACACCGCCAGCCTGACTAAGCAGTGCCAGAGGCATCTGGTGCCCATGCTGCTGCAGGACTGCCCTGCTGCAGCCCTGCCTACATCCCAGGCCCTCAGCATCACCCAACCCTGGTTCAGAAGAGGGAAGAGCATCACAGCATCTGGCTTTATCCCGTGGTTTATTTGCAGCAGGACTGGGAGAGAGTTAAACAATGTCAACTGCATCATCCAGCAGCAATAAGAGTGGCAGCATTAGTGTCATTACCCTGAACTGGATATATGGCAGTACTCATCATGCTGGGAATGTGGGGCAGAGCCAGGTGCATGTTTGAACACAAGGGAAGTGTCACTGGAGTCACCTAAGATCAACTGAGGGGAGTGACTCCCTGCCCTAAAGATACGCTGTATTGCTGGCGGGAGGCCCCATGGCTGCCGCATGTCCTTCAGAAAACAGCAGGCTTAGCAGGGGAGAGAGCTGCATGGGCCAATGGTATGTGGGTAGCAAAAGCTCTGCTTGGCAAAAGGTGTTTGACAAACCACGTCCAGAAGCCCTTTGAAGGAGAAAACCTCCGTTCTCCCTTGGATATGCTGGAGTACTTAATAAATAACTGTAATTAAGCATGAGGTGGTAGCTTAAGAGCTTGTTCCCAGAAGTTAACATCAAAACACTTGCTCTTAGCACTTAAAGAGACAATATGAAAGCAGACTCCATGCACAGATGAAAGTAGAAAGGCTAGAGAGCCCTGGATATGTGTACACAGCTTCTTCAGAGAGCTTGAGGAAAAGGAAGCAACAGAGTCACTTCTGTAATAATGAGCAGTGACCAAGATAGCACCAATATGGGGGGAGGTTGAGTGAGTTTTAAAACAGGACATGAGGAATTGTACGGGGAGGAGGTGTGTGTTCTCTCTTAGGTTGTCCAGCAGCTCCCCACACCCCACTGGTGTGGAGCAGCTGATGTCCCACCTACTCTGAAGCCACCCCACAGTTCAGCCACAACACGTCTGGACTCTCTGCCACTGGTGGGAGTGCGGGTTTAGGGTGAAGTGATTACTGCAGGCTTTTCCACAGGAAATGTCTCAAGGGTTATAAGAAGAGCAAGAAGAAAGAGAATTGTGGATGCAATTTTTTTTTTAATAGAAAATCAATGATCTTGCCCTCAGGCAGGTGGCACGGTGTGCCTGGTTCAGCCTGGCACTGCTGGGGCGGCTGGAGAAGGAGGTGCTCACTGCAGGCTCTGCCACGTGCTTGCCAAGGGCCAAGGCAAAGCTGCTGTGGGTGCCCTTATCCTCTGCTCTGTAAAAACACTGTGAAAAGTATTCCCAGGTCTGGTTTTCAGTCTCCTAATTGCTGCTGAAATTGAGAAGCATGGGGAGCCAAGGTCTCATTTGCCTTACAATGATCCCCTCCTGCCCTGGGACCTGGGCTGGTCTTAATTTGTCTTTGGTTCAGGCAAGAATGGACTAGGCAGACGTACATGTTATCTCTTGTTTTTTTGGAAGCAGGGAGCCTATTGCACAATGAAGCTTGGTCTGGATGAGGATTAAAAATGCATGTGTCTGGGGCACTGAGAGCCAGGCTGGTCTGAATTACTTCGATCCAAAAAAATAAAAAGTATTACAAAGGGCTGATACAGGAATGAAGAGACTAAACGAGACTGAATATTTTTTCCCCACAGGACATAGCCATCACTTCTGTATGTGTGAGCCTGTCTTAGCCAGAGGGGCTTTTTGCTCTCAGGACAGAAGGAACTCCAGTGAAGTCAATGCAAACACACCATAAAATTTCACCATCACATCTGGTGGCTGTGGGTCAGGCACTTGTGGAGGGCAAGGTGATGCCAGTCCAGCTGTTCATCACCCAACAGGAGCGGAGGGTTTGGCGTCAGGTGTGTGTTCAGCTTCCTGCAGTTCTTACAGGGCTTTTAACTTGGGGATTTACAAGTGTCAACTAATTGCATCCACATTAACAGCAACCAAATATTAAAATGTCATTTCAAATGAGCTGTTCCCAGACTAGGAATCATGCAAATTTGGTAGGACAGGATAGATGTGCCAAAATCACGTTGGAATAATGTTTGAAAACAATGGTCAAAATGAGCTTGAGCTGCAACATGAGGAGAGCAGGTAGTTCAGGTTTAATGATCTGATGCTCAAGGAAAAGCATAGAAACAAATCTAAGAGGAAGGATGAGAAACACCATCTCTTTTCCTCTAGCAAAATGCCTCAACACTAACGCTCCAGCACCCCCATCTCGCTCCCCATTTCTGGCCATCTCTTCCTCCCTGCACGAAATACTTTTGCATTCCTTGCTGCACAGAAGCATGGATTCTACAAGCCCACCAGCCACATGAGACACATGACCAGAGCCAGAGCTGGTGACCTCGGGTGACAGCAGTTGTTCCCAATGTCTAGGAAATCCTTGGGGACAGCAGCGTCCTCCACCTCAGGAAAGCTGGAGGCAGAGCCAAGGGAGGTCTGACCAGCCCAAATCCAGCCTCTGCTTTTGTTAAGCTTATTTATTATGATGCCTATTTTACCCTGTCTCTCTTCATCTCTTGACAACTGGAGCCTGATTCCTCTCACATCTTGAACTAATTCTCTTCCCAGCAGAAAGCAGCATGTGCAGATCACCTGCCTGATATGCCACTCAAGGGAAAACCCACGTCACAGCCTCACTATGCCTGCTACAGTACCTCTCTCCCTCCCCAGCCCCTTGCTTCTAATGCAGTGCATATTGGAAGCGTGGTGTTATTTTTACAGCCCTGTGCCCACCTCCCCCGAAGTCAGGTGCTGCCTGAAATAGGCTGGCTAATTTGCAGTTAGAATTTCAATTGCCTGAAAAATTAAGGTGCTGGAAACCAAACTGCATCATCAGGAGTTTTACTCCCCAATTCCTGGCTCAGTGCTGAAAAATAATCAAGCTCTGAAGACTTAGCACCACTGGGCTGCATCATTTCAAAGTTCCCCGAAGGCTCTGGGATTGAGCTGGGTCCTGCCTCTCCCTTCCCAAGGAGGACAGTGTGAGTGGAGGAAAGCCCATTGCACTCAGATGGGCTCCTGTGGGAAAATACTTTGTCCATGAGACAGCTTAAATGGGATTTTATAGCTCAAACTTAGATGACTTCTCCTTCCCTACCAGCAAAAAGGACATGCTCAGGGCTGGGCAAATCCTTCAAGGATGGTGAAAACAAGATATTTGGGATCTAAGAGCAGCATTAAATCAATCTGTAAAGTAGCATCATTGCTGTATTCAGTGCAGATCACCTAAGAGCCCATGTTCTCTGCTCTATCTGCTTCTGACATCTTCCAGCCTGTGCCAGTCAGTGACCTGGCAACACCAGAGCCACCTGAGGCAGGCTGTTATGGTCCTTGCTCCAGGAATTTCTACCTCAGGAAAGCCCAGGGTTGTTACCTGCTGTTCCTGTGACACGCTCTGGTTTTGCTGGTCTAGTGTGGCTCTGCAGCCAGATCCTATGGGGATGGAGGAGTGAACTTAAAAAAAATAAAAAGAAATGTGAAAATGAAATTAAAAAAATAAAAATTAGAGAAAAAAAGAAAATCAAAGTAAGAATAGATACAAAATGAAATGAGAATAAAAATAATTTTAAAAAATTAAAAATAAAGTAAAAAGATAAAAAGAAAAAAGAAAAAGAAAACACCAAATAAAAATTAAACAATGCAAAATACTAATAAACAAAATTAAAATGTGGTTAATTAAACAAATGAATATTATAAAAATAAAGTTATAACCACAAAAATGCATTAATAAAATAATAAAAACATAAAATAATAAAAATATAGAAACAAAGATAGAAATAAGAATGAAATAAAAAGATTTTAACACTTACAAAAGCTAGACTAGTCTAAAGTTTGGTTTATTGATGCAGTGAAGGAATGGGCCAAGCACAGTCAGCCACCCTCCTGCAGGGAGTAGGGATGGATCAAACGCCCCCCGGGACACCGTGGCGGGGAAAGCCGGTCTGTGGGGCCAGACTTGCGCCCCGTTGCCCAGAAGCCACCCCCGCTCTCCCCTCTCCCGGCCGTGTGCCTGTCCCTTTAAATCCCGGCGGCCGGGCCAGGGAATCCCTCTCGAGCGCGTCATCCGCGGCAAGGAAACCCGCGCTCGCGTCGTGCGACGCAAATGACCATTTTTGGCAAAGTGCGACAGCGGAC
>VYXB01007952.1:1182408-1199674 GCA_013397135.1 Pachyramphus minor | reverse complement strand
TACAGGGACGCACCGAACTCTTCCTCCTTCCTGCTTTTGTTCTCGTCAGGAGCTTCTCGGTGTCCCAGCACACTGCCCCTGCCCGGGCAGTGCCCGCGGCTCGCCCGCAGCGCTTTGGGCGGCTTCCGTGGGACTCTGGGAGGTGCCGTTCGAGTTATTCACGGTGCTCCTGCAGCCGGCGTGAAACACGCAGGGGTAGCTGAAAGTGGGCTCTGGGTCTTTCAAGCGCCCTCGGTGGTCTTCCTGCTTCTCACCCCGCTAAACTTTGGCTCCGGGGCACGGTCTTTGCCTTTCCCACGGTGGGACTCCGGGTCCAGCGGAGTGCCGCTCTGCTCAGCCCATTGCCCGCCCGCTCCTTGGGTCTGCCGGGAGCCGCTGGCCGCAGAGCGGCCGGCGATGGCTTTTCCCGAGCGGGAGTTTCCTGGAGCCCGCAGAAGCGCTCCCCGCGCCGTCCGGCCCCGCTCCCGCCGCAAGCCCCGCTGCCAGGCGGCGCTTGGAGAATGGGAGATATTTCCTGTGGAAGCGGCGGGAATTCACGGACCTAAAAGCCCAGTCGGGTGGTTTGGGTTTTTTTCCCTTTCATTTTCCTAAGAAAGCACCTCGGAATCACTTACATCCCTAGATCGACTAAATTCACCACTTCTGGGGAAGGCATTACACAATCGGGCCAGTTATACAAACCTGGGTTATTTCATAACTTGTTTACATCAGCTGGCCCAGCCTCAGTCTTTTTTTGCCTTTTCAGAGTTGGGCTTTCCCCCCCCCCCACCTTCTCACAATTTTATTATTTCTTGTGTGGCTTGTATGAGAGAACTGGCAGGGTAAGCAGGGTTGTAGCCTTAGCATCAAGAAGTCATAGGATCATTAAAAAAAAAAAGGGAAAAAAAGTCCAATCTTAAACTCTGCCAGCCGTACCAGCCCGTGACATTCCTCACATTAAAGAAGTTTTACCAGAAATGACTCGCTGCCTCTCCCCGCCTGCTCCAAATGCATCTCGTTGGTGCCCTCTGCGGGTTGCGGACTGAGGTTTCCTGGGATTGTAGCTCAGCTAAAGCTTGTTCCCTGGTTTACAGTAAATGCCGGGACAAGGTGGGGGAGCAGGAGTGGGGGCTGGAAGCTGGAAACGCCCGGCAAGCTGCAAGTTCTCACTCTCCCTTTCCTCCTGTGATTCAACAGCTGCGATGGATTCGAGCACTTGCTGCGGGAGGTCATGAAACTCCGTCACCGCTTAATATTTGAGCTGTCGCGGTCTGAGCGATAACTGGGTTTTCCCCTTTTTCTGGGGTTGTGCATCTTCCCCAGGCAGCTCATGTGCGTGGTGTTTGATATGGGGACCAGAGCCCAGTTTCTAGGGTTACTATCTGAGACGGGGCTTTGAGCAGGACGTTGGCTTAGCAAGAACATAAATGTTTTCTTTAAGAATCTGGGAGATTTCTCAAGGCCTTGTGGGTCATCTTTCCCTTGATCCTTACAGATGTTGTAGATTAGGATCAAATGTAAGCGTTGCCTTTACCCCAGAAGTTGGGCTGTTATGCTGATTCTGGTCTAGGGAGATCTGCAGAGTTTTATCGCTACAGAAAATATGCATTGCAGAAATTTTTTCTTTAGTGTGTGCTTTTTTTCCCCCAAAAGCAAGAAAATATGCATCAGTCACATGTTGAAATGGAAACTGTGTCTCTGAGCCAAAACTTTGATGCTTTTTAATTATTTTTTCCCATACTGCACAGCACTGGAACATTTTTCTTTTAAGTTGCGTGTCATGCTATTTTCCTAATCACTGACTTGCCATGTGGTAAACATAGACTTTAATGGGAAGAGTTTGTGTACGCTTTCAGACCAGTCAAGTTTCCCCTGAGATATCATAGCACTATGTCCAGTTTTCCTTCAAGGAGATGTTCAACACAGGAGAGCTGTTAGGGGCTGTGTATTTATTATAAAATATACCACATATACCCTATATTTGATAACTGAGTGGTTGTTAAAGATGCTTTGGGTATTTTCTTGGTTGCTTTGTTGTTGGGTTTGATTTTTTTTTTTCCCCTCAGCCGTTTTACCCATTTCTCAATTGGTTTCTCGTGCTGCTCAGCACTTAGAGATGTAAGTGAAGGTCTGGAGAGGAACGAAGACACAACAGGGTGTGGTATAGAAACTCCTCCCTAAGATGGAGAAGGAAACCATGAAGCCAAAGCTTGAAATGTTCCTGTGTTGTCTGTGCTACTTTGCGAGCTGCTAACATAGTCTGTCCCTACACGTGGCAGGACTTGCTGGAGCCTCCCCGACTGTGGATCTGAGGAGGCTCCTGTCCAACCCCATATTTTTAAGGCAGACCAAAGACTGACTTCAGTTCTTGGCACTCTTAATGACAGGACTCTTTCTGTTTGCTGTTTAGTTGTTGGGGTTTTTTAATGATGCCTTAATCTGCGTGTTGCTTGGGTCAGGAGGCGAGTGGTGGCTTGGCGGTTGAGCATGTGCTGCGTGTGTAGCCCTGCAATCTGGCTATCACCATATCTTCTCTTCTCTGTAGTGCTGTGAATTCCTTGTAGATAAGAAGAACTGAGAGCTGGCAGAGAGATGCCTCCAGGAGCCTCTCATGGGTCAGAAGATGAGAGCTGTGCACGTCCTGGGAGAGGAAAAGACAGGAGGGGTTCTGGAAAGAGGAGAAATGGGGAGGTGGGTGAGGGCAGGCAGTGCTGCAAGGCTGTCAGGGTGACTGAAGCTCTCTGAGACCAGGAGGCATGAGGAGAGTAAAGCTGGGGCTGCAGTTTGGGGAAAGGTCTAGCACCCCAGTACGAGGAGGCCAGTGCTCCAAGGGGCTGTGTGGCACGGAGGTGGCAGGGAATTCAGGGCCTGCCACTGCAACCAACAACATCCCAGGAGTCAGAAATGATGGCCACTGGGCAGAGTGTGGGGGGCCAGCAGCATTTTGGCACAGGAAAGCTGATCCAGTGCAGTGTTGCAGCAGGGGAAGCGAGGTATGTGGGGAAAGCCTGACCAGTCAGGAAGTAATGCTTGTAAAACCTGGCAGTAGACTGAGCACCCTGTATCTCAAGACTCAGCCTGCCACAGCAGTGTGTCCCTTAATTAGTTATCCAGGAAAAATGCTGCCTTTGGAAAGTATTTCAGAATACAGATTTGGAGTATTTTTTTCTTTCTAAGATATTTTGTGTTATTAGAAAGGAAGCTGGTGACAGACGGGGCATGGCATCGAGAGCAACTGGTCTCTTCTCCAGGTCTTCAAGCAAACACCCTGGAGCTGCAGAGGGATGTGGCTGAACTAAGCAGCTCCCCTTTGATGTCCAGGAGACTCTACTAGTATTAGGGAAGGGTCCTAGGTTGAATACAGGAGTGACTGGAAGTGGAGTACTCACTTTATCGATAATATGTAGCCTGATCTTTGTCAGATGCTTTTATTATATGTGGCTGATTTGGTGGTGGATCTGACCCTCCCAACCTCTGTTGGGAATTTTTAGCATGCTGTTGGAGGCAAAGGTTTGCTCTGGAATGCAAATGGTTTCTGCATGGCAAAGCACCAGAAGATCTCTGAATGTTTTGCAGCCATAGCTTTCCAGTGTCCCCACAAAGAAGACAGGACTTTTCCTCTCTGTCTTTTTTGGATACACAAGGGATGATGACACAAGTAGGTCAAGGTTTTGGTAGAAGCCACTCCTGGAGCAGGAAGCAGGGCTCACATCGCTTGAGTTGAGCTTGTGGTTCAACCAGTCTTGCACTTAATTCCTTCTGTGAGGGTAAGGTCCCTTTGTGTTCTGGTTGTGGAAGCAACAGGGCATCCTCTCCTGTGCCATGTGGTCACAGCCTACACTAGGCAGAGCAAAGGAGGGTATTTGCACCCATAAATTCTGGTTAAGTGTTGACAGCTCTGGGCCTCTGTAATTAACTGGGAGAGGTGGCATGCACTCTTAAATGTGGAGTGAGCTGAGGCTGTGCTGGACTCAAGCTCCAAGTGAATCTCTGAGGTTCTATTGAGGGGTTTTGACAAGGTCTTGGTGCCAGTGTCATCTTCTCTGCGTAATTCCCCCACCTGCTTAACTTGACTCACTCCTTCCTTCTCTCATCCTTTCTTGCTGGATGTTCAGCTGTCCACAGCTGTAAGTCGGCAGTTGTCAGTATTCAGACTGTATCTCCTGGTCTCCAGGCGTTGGCAGCTGCCTAATGCTGGCCCAAAGTGCTGTAACTATCAGAATGTGAAATACTATTTGCAGTAGCCTTGGTTTAACAAAGCACTTAAGGTGCTTGACTAGGCACACCCTGAAAAGGAAATCTGTGTTGAAGTGCTGTCCCTTATCTGGGACGCTTACCTGAGCTGAGGTCAGGCTGATGCAAGGGCTCTTGCTTCTCTGGGAAGCTCGTTTGTCAACCCAAGAGTGCGCATTTTTCACGGAATCATTTCAAGGCTTAAAAATCCTTGGTGGTGAGGGCCGCAGGTCCTACAAGCCCTGTCCCTTGCACAGTGATTGCTGGAGCAAGGCATGTCTGTCTGTTAATCCCAGTCTAACCATTGAAAGCCTCCTGAAGAAGCTCAGCATAGACAAAAGCATTCTTTCTCCCCTTCTTCCCCCTCCGGGGACAAGCGATTGTTTTCCTTGCAATTTAGTGCCAGCATATTATCCAGATGGATTTACCTCTGTCTGAAACAAGGTGTACATGTATTTTGGAGGCGATCATTACCTGCTGCCTTGGTTTTACTGCTGCCTTGTTTTGTCTAGACAGTGCAGAGAGCTGCAGGGAACTTGTCCGATCTGAATCCTAAGACCTATTTTATAGGCTGCTATTAAAATACATATCCTCGCACGTAACCGTCCTGGGGCCGGGTTTCTCGCCCTGTGTGTGTGGCAAGTGCAGAACCACTGAAGAAGAGGCAAGCTGCTGTTCTTGCCATATCAAACCTTATGTGGACCAAGCCCAAATTTCAGGACAGTCCTTTGGTAGAAGAAGGCTTTGCCCTTCTTGGTAGGGGCATTTCAAAACTGAAGTTTCTCTTCCTTTTCTTTGGGCTCACAGAGAAGTGTTTCTCTAGAAACTCCTGAATTCCCCTTTTGCTCCCCACCGGAAGGAGCGGTGGGCACAGGCAGGAGGTGGCAGCGGTGGGGACGCTGCCTGGGAGGGGAGGCTGGGGAGGTTTGTGGGGGAAGAGGAAGGAGGCTGGGAGAGGGCAGGGCTGCCTCAGAGGGAAAGTGCCTGAGCCCAGTGATTCCTCAGGGGGCTGTGGCAGGCAGGGGCAGCCTGGGATGCTGCAGAGGCACCAGCTGCTGGTGTTGTTGCTTCAGGTGCTGCTTTGATCCTCACTGGTGCCACTCCTGAGGGCCTAGCTGGTTTCGGAGTAACCACTTATGTTCTGCTTTCATTGACAGTTTCTTTTCTTCTCTGTCTCTCTCCTCCTCTGCCTTTCCTCCTAGAAATTTCGAGTAGATATGCCAGGATCAGGCAGTGCTTTTATCCCTACGATCAACGCCATCACAACCAGCCAAGACCTGCAGTGGATGGTCCAGCCCACCGTCATCACCTCCATGTCAAACCCTTACTCTCGTTCGCACCCCTACAGCCACCCACTGCCCCCGCTGTCTTCGGTGGCCGGACACACAGCCCTTCAGCGTCCTGGTGTCATCAAAACCATCGGGACCACCGTGGGACGGAGACGAAGAGACGAGCAGGTAACCGCAGTGGGGAGAGCAGCTGAGAGCGCCTTGAAAACAGATATACAGGGATTCCCTGCTGCCCCCTCTTGGGATTTCCCAGTCCCAGAAGGGAGCACTGAGGCCTGTCCCTAGTGCTGTACAGGTGCCGTAGGGTGTAAGCTGGAGGCTGACTCTTAATGCTGCCTCCTCATCGTGTGGCAAGATTTACCCAACCTTCATCAAATGCTTCGCACCACTGGGCCGCATTGTGGCTCGGTTTCAAAAGCAGGTGAAACTCTGAAGTCAAGCCCTGGGTTTCAGTTTGAGTGTCTCTGCTGCTCCAGGCAGAAGGAACCTCCAAGCAAGCAGAGGAGCTTTCATGTCGGTCCTTTACAAATCTGACACCGAAATTACATCACCTAGGGTTTTCTATCTGCTCTGTGGCAGCTAGCATTGCTCCAGTCTCAATTTGTGTGATACCCCCAGTGCCAGCCAGCATCATGTGGGGAGGAACAGCCTCTCTAGAGCACCTCAGCTCTAGTAGCAAGAGCCTTCTGAATATCTGGGGTCCAAATCCACGTTCCCTCTACAAATATGCTATTGCTTGATCTCTTTGCAGTGAGGTGAGAATCCCGTAAGAGATTTTTCTGCTCCAAACCCAGTGGTATTTTCATAACGGAAATGGGGTGGCTTGTACCACTGCTGCCCTGTGCTCAACTTCCTGATGAGATTATCAAGCCGGCACCCTGGATCTGCAGGGTGGTAGACCAGATGGAGGCACCTCATCTTCTGGAGCTCTTTTCAGCCCTGTTGATCTCTTCCTAGTGGATCTCTTTCTTAGTTAGAAACAGCCTTCTCCAGGGCTGTCTGGTGAATAGCTATTCACACTGCTAGGCTGATTTCTTTTTTTAAAAAGAAATATATCTGAATAATCTAGATCTCCCCAAATTGTTCCCAAGCAGCAGTTGTGTGGGTCTCTGCAGAGCAGTGTAATGAGACGCACTGCACACTCTCCATAGAAGAGCACATGCTATTGCATGAGCACTGTTCCTAATAAGTCTCGCCAGCCCTACTTTTACTTCCACGTCATCTGTTTTGTTTCACTGTCCGATTATTTTGTGTGGAATTGCTGTCTGGTTTAGACCTAAGAGGTTAAAACCAGAGTTTAGCAGTACCTCTGTACAGGGAGCTGGTATGGGTGCGCTGAGGACCCGTTTTTGGGAGGAAGAATGGGGCAGCCGTGGTGGTTCGGGTACGTGCCAGCACTTTCCATCAGCTGGAGCTGCTTCCCAGTTTCCTGCGTGCAGGGCTGGTGTCCAAAGGCAAGGAAGGTCTCACGAGAACATGAGGAATAATTAGCAACAACTAATTTGTTTGACAAATGCTGCCTCTGTGTTCACAAATTGGCCGTGAAGAGATCACCATATTCTCGGCTTTATTTGTTGTTCAGAGTTATTTGCTGAAGGATGCCTGCCAAGCAATTCCTGGCCTGTGGCTTGTTTGCAAGGCGTTCATTGTGGGTCATTCAAAGCCAAGTCCTTTTGATTAGACACGTGCTAAGGCAGTACCCAGGCACTTTACCGTGGCTCTTTGGCTCAGGTTTCCACTGTTGGTGCTTTGAACACCACATCGGAGTGCCTTTTTGGAAAACATTGTGTAACACTTTATGAAAAGAGCCTGTTTTGATGAATGTTCCTGACAGTGAATGCACGTATTGGGGCTTGGACAAGCTATGGATAACGCGTACAGCAGGGGCACAAAGAGTGCCAGATCCAACTGCTTTCAAACAAGTCCAGCAACCACTGACGGAATATTCCTTTTTAGACCTGGTAAAATATTAAGAACGTCTAGATTAGGGGTTGCAGCCCTGTCTGTGATTTTTTTTTTTTTTTTTTTTTTTTTTTTTTTTTTTTTTTTACAAGGCAGAGCCTCTGAAACAGATAATTTTAAAATGACTGACGGCCCTGGGAGGAGAAGTTTTGTTCCCAACATATTTCAGTGAGATCTGTGCTTGTAAAGCGTGAAAGGGCTCTTGAAAACTGTGCACAGAGGCCCAAGTCAGCATGGTTTCTGTGTGCATACTTAGTGCTTTGCAATACTGTAGATAGAAATACATTTTTACCCTGCAGACATCTGGGCTGGAAAGAGAGTGGGCAGAGCTGTAGAGGGGAGAGTGGTGCCTGCAGAGGCTCCTTACTGGGCAAAATATGCTGCCCAGCAGAATGGAGATACCCTTCACCCTAAAATGGGGCACGGTGATCTGCTGATGGAAAAGTTTTTGGGCCTATATCCTGTGTCTTGCAGTCCTAGAAGTGCTTGTGGTGCTCAGTGAGCATCCAGTGGCTCACATTACATGCAGGTGAAATCACAGGCACAGATCAGATCCTGAAAAAAAGCAGAAATGAGCAAGCTGAATGCCCAGAGGCTGAAGTAAATTCACTGAAACTCCAAACATCAAAATTAAGGAGATAGAGCAAGTCAAAACAAACCAGACTGAGGTTAGAGTAAAACTAACAGTGGAAAGATAGTAAAAGGGTGAATGTCTCATTTGCAATGTTGAGAGTCCATGAAGATGTTAAAACCAAAAGCTTCTATGAAAAGGGGTTTCTTTCCATTCTCTGCTGGCGCTATGTGAGACCTGACATGTGCTTTGCAGGGTGCCGAGGTTTCACTTTTGTTTGTAGTCACCAGCCCAGAGCCCCTGCAGCACACACCAGCTTGATGAGGCTGAAGTCCAGGGCATGAGGTTGATCCGCAGTGGAGGAAGATGCACAGCTGAACATATGCCCTGAATCCCCGTGGTGGTCTGTTTGCCCTGTCTGTCGCACACCGTGTGCCGCAGCAGAAAGCTGGGCCACACTCGCCCTGTCCATGTGCTGCTCTACCGGCTCCCCAGCCTTGGCAGAGGCACAAACTTATCTGCTGCTGCTGGGATTTGTAAAACCTTGTCTCAAACCCCAAAAGCTAGGCATAACTGGACCAGGTCTTGTGGGCTCCTGCTCACTTCCGCTGGTTTCACAAGAGTGTAGCTGGATGGATTCCTATGGAATTGCTCCTGATTTACATCAGTGAGGATGTCAGCTGGCCTCAGGAAGCCCTTGATATCACTGGAGCCTTGCCTGCTGATGCAAGAAGCAGTATGTTATCTAGCTGAGAGCTGAAAAATTTGAGGTCAGATTTTTGGGTGGTATAAATCATTGTTGCTTCACGGACTCCATGGGAGCTCTGCTGTTTTCCCTATCTCCCCCTCTACCCCATCCCCGACCTTCAAGCAAGCAACTATTATTGTGTGGGAAACAGCAGATATTTTCTTTCAAGAAAGAGGCACTTACAACATCATGCTCTGGTTTTGCTTAACGTACCACCCAAGTTGTGAAACAATCAGAGCATCTTTTATCTGTTTGGCCTTGATGCAGATTCACTGTCCTCTTACACAATCTTCTCCCTGCACCCTGCTCCATCTTTTCCTCACCCTTCTGCTAAGACCTGGTGCAGGCAGAGATACTGTGTGCTTTCATCTTCTGCTGACATCAGTGAAAAGGGGGAGTGCTCAGCATCCCGCTGGATCAGGCCTTTTTCCTTTGCGTTGCGGTTAAATCCTCTCAAACTTAAAGGAATGCCTTCATCAGATCTGATTGTGGATTTTCTTGGCACTTGCCCACAGCTGTCGCCTGAGGAAGAAGAGAAGCGAAGGATCCGGAGAGAGAGGAACAAATTGGCAGCTGCTAAGTGTCGTAACAGGCGTCGAGAGCTAACAGAGAAACTCCAGGCGGTATGTGCTCTGCATACATTTCTCCTTCCTTGTCTCCTGCCATTTGGACCAGTTTGAAGGGCGCATTGTTCTTTCTCCACTAGCATGTTTGAGGAAGATGCTTCAAAACACACTCTACCTTCCCCTTTCAAGGCTGCCCATTAGCTTTGCTCCTACATCAACAGTGGTTGGAGGATGAGGAGGACTTGGGCCTGGAGCTCAGGACCCTTAATTCTCCTTGCTGAGTGTCCAGAATGTCCTAGGAGCTCTCTTTGCTTCTGGCTTCCCAACTGCCATGAGTGTCCTTGAATCTGGTCTCCTTCCATAAGTGAAAATAAAGGCGCTATGTGCCTCAAAGGCAGGCTCTAAGGAGAAAAGCACTGAAGAGGAAAGATCATCTGAAAGCAGTAGAAAACAAGGCAGATGTTACGTGTACCTATCAAAGCTACATCCTTTAGGCTTAACCTTTCTTTGGGCATGGGGTGGGGGTAACTGCCTTGCTTCAGAAAGGAAGCACTGCAGAAACGTGTGCCCTGGTACCACAGGGGCAATAATTAGATAAGATAGAGAAGGTAGGGCCCAGCGTAGGAACCGAGGGGTGGGTAAGGGACTGGTTGAAGAGGAGGCAAGGGTGGGTTGCGTTGAAAGAGGCTGAAGGGAAAGCTCCAATGCTTCTGCTCAAGGACCAGCCTGGGGCTGGTTTTATCGAGTGATCTTGTTAACAAGCACAGCAGCAGCAGTGAAAGCACACCAGTGAAATGTGCTTCTGACTAGAATTCAGGAGGTGTTCTCACTCATTCAGAAGTGTAGGGGAGGCAGGACATCCTATAGAAGTGTCATGACTAAAGTAATAGAAGTGAGAGGAGTGCAAAGTGGGAAGTCGTATCCTGAAGGACTGAGGGCGAGTTCTTTGTGAAATTATGAATTCCTCATATGGGAAGATACTAATTGCTCACAGATTGACTATGAGCCATCAGTGTTGTGTGACCACTAGAAGGGTAAATGTATTAATCGTAGGATGCATCAAGGCATGCATCCAGTGGAGACAAAAGTGTTAGTCCTTTGGGCAAGAGTCAGGCAAGCATCAGACCTAATCTGGAATACACATTACAGAAAGAAAATGGAAACAGTTTAGAGATTGCTATGCACTAACTCTTGTCTAAGTGAAAAGAGTATGACTAGCCTAACACAAAAAACAGTGAGAGGAGATCTGGGTCCTCTCTGCTAAGGTGTCTGTGAGGCAGAGAGCAAGGGAGAAGACTGAAGTCACAGGCCAAGACACAGTGGCAGAAGCTGGCCATCAGAAAATTAGGATGAATTCATGAGAAGATTATTTATAACCCTTAGATTGGTGAAGTTTGGGAATAGCCTACTAGTAGACACATTAAACACAAGATGCTCAACTGGCAATGACCTGGTGCCTCCTTGGCTCATGAAGAGTCTGGGGTGTGTCTGTCTATGGCAGATGGGACCTGGACTTGATGGCCACATTCCAGGTGAGGAGTAGTTCCAGAGCCTTTGGTATTTATTTATTCCCCTTTTGCCTGCAGGAAACTGAAGTGCTGGAGGAGGAGAAGTCAGTGCTGCAAAAGGAGATTGCTGAGCTCCAGAAGGAGAAGGAGAAGCTGGAGTTTATGCTGGTGGCTCACAGCCCTGTGTGCAAAATCAGCCCTGAGGAACGTCGGAGCCCACCATCGAGCAGCCTCCAGAGTGTTCGGACTGGAACAAGCGGAGCAGTGGTGGTGAAGCAGGAGCCTGTGGAAGAAGAGATCCCATCTTCCTCTTTGGTCCTTGACAAAGCCCAGAGGTCTGTCATTAAGCCCATCAGCATTGCTGGAGGCTTTTATGGGGAAGAGGCACTCAACACTCCCATCGTGGTGACGTCAACACCAGCCATCACTCCTGGCTCCTCCAACTTGGTGTTCACCTACCCCAACGTGTTAGATCAGGAGTCACCTCTCTCCCCTTCTGAGTCCTGCTCCAAAGCTCACCGGAGGAGCAGCAGCAGTGGGGACCAGTCCTCGGATTCCTTGAACTCTCCCACCTTGCTGGCGTTGTAATCCCCCTGCAGTCCCCCATTTTGCCAATGTGTTACATCCACCCACAACACCATGGGGGGAGCCCCCCTCCATGGGATTAGAGACAGGCACAGGATCGTTCAAGCACAAGGGCAGCAAGAACAAGGATGGGGAATTGCTACAGCTCCAGGAAAGAGAGTGAGGACCAACGCCAGCTCCCTGGAGGCAGGCAACGGCAAGGGTGGGACTGTTTGGAGAGGGTGCTGTCCCCTCTGTAGGGACTGCCTATGAAAACCTCTTTGTGGCCATAGTGGACTTGAGGAGCACTCCTGGCCGGGACTGAAGGCGAGCTGCAGTCAGTTGCTAGTCATCCCTTTCCTTTTTGGATTGATCTGATCAGTTGTGCTCTGTGCTTAAATCATTCTGGTTAGTTGATCTTACAGCTTCTCTCTTGCTCGCTCGCTCTCTGTGCTTATCATTTCCAATGTTGTCGATCCCATTACATTTCATCCAGTTGCTCTGAACTCTAAAGGCTTGTTAGGATCTTTCCTCTTGGGAGTGGCTGTGGGAAACACGTAGGTTGCCCAGATAGGAGGGGGACAGCTGGGAGGACCAGGAGAGAGGGGGACCAAAAGGAGCCCAAGAGCTCATCAGCAAGGGCAATCTCTAGCCTGGGGCACAGAGGCAGCAGAAGGCTCATATGGAAGCCTTTCTCTTTTAAAATGTAGATATATTTATCCCCTTGGGCTCCTCAAAAAAACAAGTTAGCATCTCAGGGCCAAAGCATCAAAAGCTGCTGGGCTGGCACTTACCAGTGTCTTTGGCAAGGTTGTACCCTGGTTTGCTGGATATCACGTCTGCTGCTTGTTGTTTACTTTTCTTGGGCTACCCAGTGTCTAGGGAGTATTGCATCTTCCTTCCCATCAGAGCTCCTGACTCAGAGGCTGATCTCTTTCTGTGTAGTAAATTCTCCCCTCCCCTTGGGCATATTTGCAGAACATGCTACGGAAAAAGAGGTGGCACCACGCGTCTATAAATCTCTGATGGAGACAGGCAGCAGCTAAGGGGGTGAAACTAGCTGGTTGTATCCTTGCTGACTTTTTTCCTTGTTGGGAAACAAAGCAGGACGCATCCACCAGCTCTTACTGGTGGGTGTTGTTTGCTCAGAGATTCCCAGTTCTGAGGTTGAGGGGAAGGTAGGGGTTCAACCTCCAGCACAGCACAGGCCACAAGGCACTCCTCGCCAGACAGGAATGATTGAAGCGTTGACCTATTTGAACTAGAAGAGAGCTGTATTAGCCATAAACTCTGGCAAATGATAAATTGACAGCAGAGGAAAACTGATTAGCATTATTTGCACCTCGGTCTTTGGCCTTTTTTTTTTTTTTTTTTTTTTTTTTTTTTTTTTTTTTTTTTGCATTGTAATTGATCTGGGTTTTTTGGTCTTGATTTGCCTGAAGACAAAAAAACCAAACCAGAGGGCTCTTCTCCTAGCCCTGGGTCCTTGTCTCCTCCAGTCTGTGGGCCTGGTGCTACCACTAAGTGCTCACAGAGGGCACAAACTCTCCAGTGCTTATGTTCACTACTGAAAACAGTAACATGTGTAACCTATTCCTACTTGGAGCCAAGCTCAATCCCTGTTGATATCAAGGCACTGACAAACCATGACCCTGTGCACACTAGGATTGCCCAGCTTGCCAGCTAAGCCACATAGGGGATGGCTCTTTGGTCCTGCCTGTTGAAGCTGTGGTGGCAGCTATTTATTTTGGTGTGATATTTTCTTGTTCTTTTATATTTTTTTTTCTTTTTTTTTTTTTTTTTTAAGTCAACTGAAACCAAGGTATTTCTTGGTCAGGCTGGACCTGGAGAAATGCAATATACAGTTATAGGGCCAGTCCTATCAGATGCAAAACTGCTGCAGTTGCCACCAACACCACTGGAAATTAATAGGGTTCAGTCTTGTGGAACCAGACTTTTACTCAGAGCTGGCTTCCCTCAAACCCTGCCCATTCCTTGAGTCATTTCAAAGGGACACTACTTTTGGCTCTAAAGGTAGACTTTGCTTTTTGATTAATACTATAATTTTTAAACCTAAGTATTTACCAAACCTACCAGAAATAAATAGTGATATTTTTGCTTCATAAAGCTGATTGGGATTCTTTTCTTCATTGCTTAAACACTTCCATCCTTATACCGGTGCTAGAGATTTCAAACTGAGCTTACACAACAGGTGAAATTGATAAAGGAGTTCTATTGTCCTTACATGTACATCCAAACTTCCTTTTTAATAAAGTAGACCTTAAATTTCCCATAGTTAGCACAAAGGATCCTCTTTTTCCTCGGGTTTTATGTAGATGGTATCCCTTTAGGTGAAACTGCTGCTTCTCTGTCTCCATTTTGCCAAATGCTTGTTTGGGCCAGTCTAGGTTGAGAATCTAAAGCTGTTCAATAAAATGTCTCTGCATGTCATTTCTACCCATTTTTTAGCAGAATGCAACACTGACAAGTGGAAACTCCTAAAGTGATACAGCTACTTCTGAGGCTAGCTGACCAGTATTTCTGTCTGCAGGGAGATTAGGAACATCTATCCCTCCTAGGGGTTTCAGGAAGTCAGGTGCCTCCTCAGACTTAATTGGTGGAATAAAAAAACCCCTACCTTTGCTTTTGGTCACTGAATCATTGCCAAAAGGAGCTGCAGCTGGTCCTTGTCCACTGCCTCCTGCCTGGTCATTCACTTTCTCAGAGATGGGATGGGATGCTCCAGTTTCCTGTCCTGTGATACTGACGGGAGCTATGTGAAACTGCTTGAAAAGAGGATTATTTTCTACTGTTTGGAAAAAGCCCCAAATATCTTGTGCCTGCCCATTTTGTCCCTCAAATCTCTCAGAGGATGTCTGTGATGGGATCGTTGGTTGCTGGAATTTTGTATTTTGTGGATCAGCCTTACCCTTGATTAGTTTCTGGCAGCCAGGTACAACTTGAGCTCTGCTGCTGTTTTGATCTGGCCCTGCATTCTTTTTTTTCTCGTGTGCTCTTTGGGAATTGGTTGTTTTTCCCTGTCCCCAAAATCCCTTACCGATTCCTAAATTTAGTGTCTCCATGTTCTGCACGTAATGGGAGTGTGGGAGCTGTTATAACTACTGCTGACCAAGAGTTGAAGTCAGTAGAAAAAGACCCAGGGAATTTCAGCTGATATTGGGTCAACCCCCTAGTGACTGGCTCAACAAAGCCTCTCATAACATCATGAATTAATCAATGCCAAACTGGGAGGAGCGGTAGCAGCTGCATTGAAGGAAACATTCAGCTTCCAGGTGATGTTTGCCATTCCAGTTTTGCTGTCATTCCTCCTTCCCCCCTCCCAGTTGTGGCATTGCTTTCATATATTCCTTTCTCGTAGGTATGGAGACTGCATAAGTCTCAAACTGCTTGTGGTGTGATGGGATTTGGGACCAACATGCCGGGGACAGTAGCTCTCTGTTGCATTTTTTATAATTATTATTTAAATTATCTGTTTAGTTCATCTGAACCTTTAATATTGCTGCTTACTGTATGTAGGATCCACCTGGCCTTCATCCTAAATGAAAAGAAAAAACAAAATGAAAACAAATGTAAGACACCTCCCTTCTCCCTGGTCTCTTACTATTTATTGGCAGGCAGCCGCCTTGTGCCTGCTCCAGCAGATCTGCCCGCCACTAATTTAACATCCTCCCAACTCGCGTTCTTGGTGTTTGGTTGTTGCCTTTTTTTTTTCCTTTTTGGTGTTGCCTTTTTTTTTCTTTCTGAACCAGACTTCTGAAATGTAAGAAATCTTACTATTATGACACAAGTTGATTTTCATTAGGAAGGCCAAGTCAAACATTTTAGGAGGTGGGGGGAACAATCTAAATTTTATTTCTTATTTATTTATCATGTTTACATCTTTTTTTTTTCTGTTTAAGACTTGGATATAATAAAGAAAGCATTAAAAATACTTCAATCTTCTTTTTTTAGGCAAATAATATTTTTTTTGATTCCTTAAATAAAAGATTCTGGGTTTTGTTGTTGTCTGTATAAAATGTAAAAAGAGATATGTTTCTAAAGATGCATTATCATTCCTCTGTGAACAGTAGGTGGAGTTCAGGACAAATCTCAGAATACAAGATAATAATAAAATCCCATCCTGTTTTACTTAATTGTTCCGCTCCTATCCTGTATGATTAAAGGGTTATTCCACTTTCTTGTTTGTGGTTACTTGATGTAAAAACCATATTAAAATGTGTAGAAAATAGGTATCCAATTGTTTTTGCTCAGTGAGAGGATAAACTGTTGTATATATCTTGATATACTGTGTAGTTCAAAGTAACATCAATAAGGGATAGTGCATCTTTATTCGAGCGATGTTACTCGTGTCACTAAAGTCTACTTTAAGATCCTCAGATACAGAAAGGGCCTGATTCTGATTCCACTCTCATGGAGCCAAATTGAAAGCATCAGCAGCATTTTGCTGCTGCGAAGCGGAAGTCAGAGGTGGAATCAAGCCTCAGTGATTAATAGGCGACCATGAGGATTACTGAAGGTTTGGAGGCACCATTATCTTTTTTTTTTCCCTCGAAAGTTTTAGATCATGGTTTTTGGTTTTTATTGTTTGTCTGCAATGAAACAGTTTCTGCCAAGGAGGTTCTTAAATGATGACTGCTGAAGTGGGACCTTTCTTTGCTCCTGGTGATCTTGATACAGTTCTTGCAGCCCTGAAGAATCTCAGCTCTGAGGCATTCTCCCTGGTGTTGTCTCTTTTCTGTTCTTGTTATTTTACTGAATTACAGGCCTACACTATTTGCACTAAAACAAAAAGCTTGTTAGAGAAAGCTTGCTGCTACGAAAGAAAGAACATATTACAATGGTTTTGCTTTTACAATTTTAACTGAGTAGCATTTTGTAGAATAAAATCAATTTAGACTGAAAAGAAAAAATGACTTTTCTTTTTTCCTCTGCACCTTCTTTCCCCCATACTTCTTTCTTTTCATCCAGTTCCTCAGTTGGTATGATATTCCCCTCTTCTCTTTTGGTGCTCAGTTGTAATGATTGGCTATTGTTGACTATGCTGCTGAGAGTTATGACACTTGTAAATCTCGTTTTAATGACATTGTGGACACTTTTGTATAGCAAGAGCTAACTGGAGTTCTTCTCTCTGTTAACCGAAGTCATTAAAAATCTCCCTTTGCCATGAAAAATTAAAAGCTTGCATGTTCCTTCAATATGAACAAATGGGTACAGCATTGCCAGGTGCCTGGTTGTAGCACATTTCAGGGCTTCTTTCATAAAAGCAGCTGTAATCCAGACAGGTGTTAGCTGCAGCAATGGTAAATGGGGCAGAGGCTAGCAGAGCAGCCCACCTGTGCTAAAAGGCAAACAAAGCGCTAATCTTTTCATACGAGTTTCAAAACAGAAAGGGATAGAGGTAGAAAATTCATGCTGAGGTGGCTTTTTTTTTTTTTTTTTTAAATCCATCTCAGAAGAACTCAAAAACTGCTCTGAAAACATGGGATGGAGAGCGTGGTTGCTTCACTGTCAGTAAGGAAGAGGTTAAGATGGAATTCCCTTGCTCACCTGGGAAAACTCCAGCCTCTGGAGTGGAAGCAACTCAGATACATCAGGCTGGGAGTTGAGGATGTCATATTCAAATTAAAAAAGAAACAGTGGTGGGGAGGAGATAGGTGAGTCATGGCTAGGGAAGCTGGCACCAGACCAAGCTGCTCCTTACTCATGGACTTCCTTAGGAGTAATGTCTGCTCTGGTTTCCTGCTGGTCCCTTTCCCTCTTCTTTTTTTTTTTTTTTTTTTCCTTTTTTTTTCCCTTCTTTTTTACTTTTTTTTTTTTTTAATCCC
>VYXB01007952.1:1168043-1182382 GCA_013397135.1 Pachyramphus minor | reverse complement strand
TTTTTTTTTTTTTTCTTTCCTTTATTTTTCCCTTCTTTTATACTTTTTTCTTTTTTTAATCCCTGTGTTCTCACAGTGCCATGGGGAAGGAGATGAGAGATGTTGGAGTAAGTTATATGGCTGGAGTATGAAACTATTTGAGAAGTCATGAGGAATACTGAAGGTATCAGTCACCAGAACTGGGAACACATGCACATGCCTGTGTGAAATGAGCTCGGCTGCCAGGAATCTGTATGGTAGGAAAGTTGAAGTCAACATAGGAAGTTTCGGACTGTAGAGCTGGAGCCAGAATCAGGGTTCCCCACAGGGTCAAGAATGACAGAGGGGGTGAGGGAGAGCCTATGGGAGGCTTTTTCTAAATGCATTGCCTTGGTATGGCTAAAGGAAAAACCAGTTATTCTGGGGAGCATGGCAACTAAAAGCAAATATACCAAAGGATACAGGAGCATCTATCTCCACTGGGCCTCGGGCATGGAGGAGTCCCCATTTGATCTCCTGCACACAAGTCTTCTCTAAGGGGAATGCCTCCAGGATTTCCTGCCTCTAGAAGGGCTTTCCCATTACACTGGTGCACAGAGGCATCCAGCCTCGATTTTGTCAAACCAGCTCCTTTGGCAGCATATACGTCCTCCACCCCCTCCCAAAAAAAGGCCAACAAGAGGATATGTTCTTGCTTGCCTCCTGCCAACCTGAAGTGCTCCCTAAGCTCCTGTTTGCTGACAGCGCCCTTCGGAAAGGCTTAATGTTGCTTGTCTGTAAATGCTAGTGGAGAGGCTGGGCCTCCCACTTGATTTTCTCCCAGCACTGTCTGGTTGCAACTGCGTTCTATCGTCATTAGCTCCCAGACCCTGGAATGTCCACAGTAGTTACTGTAACTTGGTTTTGAAGGATAATATTGCACAGCAGAGCAAACTGTTTTCTACCATTCTTCTAGATGTGGGAGGACAAATTCTACCACATTGACATGGAAATTATGTTTTTCCCAACATCCTCATCTTGTTTCAGATCACTTCACAGAGGGAATTTCCCCTCCTTCTGAAACAGGCTCACCCTCCCTCCACCCTACAATGCCCTGACCTTGTGACGTGAGTGAGGGATCTGTGCATTACCACAGGGCGTGCAGAGTCCTGCTGGAAGAGACATCACCCATTCCTTTTGCAAGAAAAGTTGTGAGGGTCATCTGCACCAAAACCTCTTCCATCAGGATCAGCATGCATCCCAATGTTTTTAGTGTGTACAAGAATTAAAAGAGCTCGTCATTCTTTTTTGCCTGTCCCCTTCCTAGGACGTGAGACTGATCTCTGGACTTTCCTTATGGTAACATTTCTTAGTGATTGAAGAACTGGCTACTCTCTCCAGGCAGCATGTGTGGCTAGCCTGGTCTTTTTGCATGGAGGGGAGACCCCACCTGGGACAGTAAAAGCAAGAAGAAGCTTTCTTTATGGCAAGAAAAAGCCCAGAGGAGTGACCTGAATATATGATGCTAGAGATGTGATGTTGTCCAATGATGGCTTTTGGTAATTTTTTTTTTTTCACTTTTTAAATTTGGTCTAGAACCTGCAGGAACGCTGTAGAAATTCTGCAGCCAATGGAAAGAATAAACATGTGTTAAACCTGAAGAAAGCTTAATGCCAAGCAGAGCTGGAGTGGGAGTGTGGGGGAAAGGACAGCATCCAGAATGCTGGTTCAAAGTGATGTTTCCACTGTCATGTGGAAAGATGTGACAGAGAAAAACAGTGACATGGTTATTGCATCAGATACTCCAAAGTGGAAAAAATTACACATTTAAAAAAAAAAAAAAACCAAACCCACACTATATGGTCCTACTACTGATGTCTGTGTCTCCTGAAATTTCATGTCGTCATAACAAGTGTTTTCTGCTCTGTCTTACGTGGCACTAGTGACGCAGTACTTGGCCAGTGTCAGGACAGTGGACAATGCAGATGGATTATCAGCCTGGGTGGAAGCTGCTGGCATCCTCTCATAAGGCTAAGGTTTAAATGAAGGCTTTTCATGCATGTTCCAGTGAATGAGATCCAGGACACTGGAGGAAGGTTTGCCTTGAGGAAGACAGGACAAGGCTGGGAGGAGAGGCTAAGAGAGCTGGAATCTCTCTTATTTGGCTTTGAGAAAAGAAGACACAGGGAGAATCTTACTGAAGGGTGTGAATACCTGATGGGGATAGGGAGCAAAGCAGATGCAATCAGACTCTTCCCAGTACCAAGTGACAGGATGAGAGGCAATGGTCACAATTTACAATAGGGGACATGAAAATACTTTTTCACTGTGAAGGTGGTTAAACACTGGCATAGGTTGACCAGGGAAGTTCTTGAAGTTCTTGAAGACATTCAAAACATGACTGGACATGGCTTTCAACAATCTGCTCTAACTGACACTGCTTGAGAGGAGAGGGTGGACTAGACACTCTCCCATGGTGCCTTCCAACCTCAACCATTCTGCATTTCTGCTTTTGATTACATATAGTCCTGAAGGAGCATATTGTGATCATGTTTCTTTCCCCCTTGCATTGCTATCTCATTTGAACTCTAGAATTCCTTTGTACTAAATATCAGCCTTTTTTGATGCTGGCTGTGCAAGGTCAAGCAGATAAGGATTAAGCTGGGAGGAGGATGTCATGGCAGACAAGAATGTAAACTGTTCATCCTGCTGCAGTGTGAGTCTCAGATTTCCCTTTTTATCCTCCATTCCACAGACTAGCATGGGGGAAGAGAGGGAGACAGGCCTTACATGGCTGTAGTCTGGATCCTGCATCCCTCAAATGACTCTGCAACTCTGTAAGTTCACAGGCAGTGCCAGGAACTGTTGCCTACTTGCCTTTTGCAGGATTTCCTACCATTTTTCCTCTCTCAGACACAAGTTGTTTTTCAAGTTCCCTGGAAAGGTAAGTAAGGATCTACAGCTGATGACCCCAGGTGAGCTCGTGGGTCAGGCACAATCCATCAACTGAGCAAAGACCTCCCCCTGGCTCCCCACCCCCTTTCTGTAACCTTGATTGGGCTTCCAGACTCAGGCAAATTCATCACTGGCTCCCCATGATGACACACACTCCTGCTGGTGATTAGTGGTGTGAGCAGCCACAGCAGGAGCTGCTGGGTTTGGGCAAGGAGAAGAAATAGGTCAGTTCTTTTCCTTTGGGTAGATCAAGTTATTCAAGCACTGGATGCTCTAATTCACTAAATTCTGTTTCAGTTGCTTACGTCAAAATGCCACTCTGAAATTTACTTGGTTTTGAAACTCTTTGTCTCATGTTAATGAGGACACAGTAGCAGACATCAGCCTGTGGGCTTAAAATAAAATTACATGCCAAAGGCCCATGAATGTCTCTATTAATCCAGGGGGAAAGGTGAGCTCATGACCCTTCCTCATCTAAGATTGCCCTGTGGTCTAGCCAGACACAGCCCTGCCCTGACACCTCAAAGCCAGGGCTTGGGACAGGACATCAGCACCAGCAGCGAACAGCACCATAGCCTTGTGGAGCGGCAGTCAGTAGCTGTAGCCTTTACTCCAGGCCAATGATGATTTAGAAGGCTGCAACCCTCTGCTCCTCCCTGGCTGCTACAGGTCACGGGAGTGATGGGAGATGTTGGCTGCCTTTTGTAGCCTCCAAGTGAACATTGTGTTTGGGAGCCACAAGGACTGTGATTAAATCTCTACTCTGAGCAGTGTTCTGAGGCCATACTGGTATCTAATTACATTCCTCACTTCTGGCAGCTGGGGAAATGAAGAACTGCCTGTGACACTGCCTGTGGTAAAAGGGAGGGAATAGGAAAGGAGAGTGATGCCTTCAAAACATCAGCTTCAGGTGCTTCCCTTGACCTTGGGTGTCCTCTTCTGTCAGCACCTGCGGCTGGGATGGGTGCTCATCCTAGAGTGATCTTCCCCCGCCACTGCTCTTGTTGTCCTGGTGGAGGTGGGGGGTTTGCAGAAGCTGCAGTCACCTGTGGCCAGGCTGTTCCCAGGCAGTTGCAAGGAGCAAAGTTGCACTGTGGTGACACAGAGCAGGAGCTGTACACTGAAGGCTTGGCAACCTGAAGTCTTCCAAGACGCCTCTGACTGTAGGAGATCCCTGATTGCATGGACCTGCCTGTCCTGGAGGATCCTCCTGGGGAATCGCTCCTGTAAGTGTGGCTGGCTGCCTTGGTAGGGTAGGTCTATCCTCCACCCCTGGTGACTGGTTACAATTTTGTTTTTCTTTTCTCACATGGCCCCAAGTCTTAATTTCCCTGCGCAGCTGCTACCATTTCTCTGTTCCCCAGGACCAGCAGCTGCTCCACAGGCACGTTTCTGGTGGCAGGGAGGGAGGCAGACAGTTTCCATCATGGGGCTGTACAAAGGGCTGAATCCTGTGACCCGGTGCCATGGGGAAGAAAGTCATTACTAATCCCTACCATACAGCAGCTCCGCCTGCCCAGCAGGATCAATGGCGCCATCTCGGCCCCATTATGTTGACTCTGAATCAGCAAGGAACGCCAAGGAGCTGGGAGGAGACGGCTCCTCCCTGTGTGGGGTACTGCTGCCTGCCTGTGGGACAGTCAGGTCCTCCTTTCCTCACCCCTGATTTTGGAAGCAGTGGTGAAGCGCTCAGTGGTGCTGAGGCCCACAGTCTAGCCCAGACCCTACAGGAGTACAGGCAGGGCAGAGACCCTGCTGGGATGCATGCCAGGTTCACCAGCCCCAGGATCATGGGGTGAGAAGAGGAGCCATACACCCTCCTGGCTGAGGCCAACCAGTTCTTCTGGAAGGTAGAGACAGGGGTGGATCTTGGAGCCATTTCCAGAGAACAAGCTGGTGCTGGGGAAAGCAGGGATGCTGCAGCTGCCTCTTTGCCCCCATGATCACACATGGCTGGGAGTCCAGCATTTAGAAAAGGGTCCCAGTGAGCACTTGCCCATCCGTCCCTGTGCTGCTTGCAAAGACGAAGGGCGATTCAGACTATACCATTTAAGGAGTTCCCCAGCTCAGTGAACCTCAGTTGACCTCAGGGTATACCGAGTTTCCAGCTCAGCAGAGCAGCATTTCAGTTGAAAGCACGCTGCCCAAAACTTCCCTCCTTGCATCTGGGGGAAGAGGGGGCTGCAGGAGAGTGGGCAGCAAACGACAGCACACAGGAAAAAAGGTGATGGTGGTTACTGACTCTTGGATGTTGCCAGATCCCCTCCTAGGACAGATGTTGCAGTCCAACAGGACCATCTTGGATGTGAAGCAGCTTCAGCAGCTTTAAGCAGGCCCTGGGTCAAGGGAGATGGGAGGGCAGCAGGCCCACAGCACCACTGGGTGCTGCGTGTCAGGGCGCAGGAGCATCACCTCAGCAATGCAATGTTTACAAAGGTGAAAAACATTAATAACGTGCACTATGCTCCTCCTGTTGTTTCAACAAGATCAAGGTGTGTACAGGAGAGCGTGTGTGTATATACATGTGCACACACTCGCACTTGCTGCAGCTGGCGTGGGATATCGTGCAGCGCAGGATTATTCCAGCCGAGCTGCAGTCAATACTGGCAAATACAGTATACGTCCTGTCTTGCCCACAGCAGAGAGGGAGCTGTGGCAGGCTCAACGCTTTCCTCCCTCTTGTGAAAGACCTGGGGTGTTTTGAGCAGTGTGGGGAGCTCAGGTCCCAATTGCCTCGGGTCCCAACAGTGCATGGTCTTGCTCCCGCAGCAAGTGAGTTGAAGGGGAACGACTCCCAGCCAAGCGTCTTCCTCGCCGCCAGTTCAGCCCTCTGTGCTCTGCCCGCTCAATGTGCTGCAGGAGACAGGGGTTCAGTGTAAAAAGAAAAAAAAAAGAAGAAAAAAAATAGCATGTGAGATCATATAATTAAAGATGGTATCAGAATGTCTAATTAGGATGACTGAGAGAACTTGGCTGGGAGACGCAGCCAAGAGCTGAGTTAGTGTGTTTGCCAGTCCAAAGCTCCTTAACAGTAATTAATCCTTAAATGTCCAATTGTTCAGAGTTCAAGGAAACACCTCCTACTACTGTACTTTGTGTTCCTGTTAAGCAAGGAGACACAGCAGGGCGTGTGCCCTTATTCTGTAAGAGCGACACGCCTAGGGGTGTTGTTAGGAACTAGACCGAAGGTTGAGTATAATTATTAACTACCTAAGAGTTCCCAGCATTGCACAATTACCCAGCCCGCCTTGCAGCTGTGTGCTCGCCCCATTTGGGTTTTTGTTGTTTTTATTTTTTTTTCTTTTTTTTAAAATAGAAATGCTGAGCTTTACTGGTGCATATGCACAAATTATACTGCTCCCCTTCCAGTGTCTGTCATGCCACTGGGTTGGGATGTGGTAGCAGAGGGGAATGAGGGCATCATATATACCTGTATACATACTATATGGCAGTCAGTGCTCTTCACTGAAACTCAACAGGCTTATTTACATCACTTGCAAATCTGACCCAGAGATTTTCCCTTTGTTTTGATGCTGTCAGTGACTCTTCCATTAGCATAAAAGCCTTGGCTATTTACTCTTGTGGGGGTTTTCATTCTGTTTGCATTTTTGAGGTGAGCTGTGTTGGGTTTTTTCCTTTGTTGATATTAAGAGAGGGGAAAACCTGGAGGAAAGAAATGTAGATTTGACATAGTAGGTGAATTGATCTGCTTATCCTGCTACAGGTCTTCTGCTGTTGTCGCACCCTGGTCCAGAGGGTCACTCGGATGGTTGAGAAAGGGAGCTCAGGTGTGGGCAGCTGGCACTGCCTGTGGAAGGCAGGTGGGCTTGAGGAGCAGAGGTGCTGCTGTTTGTTACCTTCAGAAAAGCCCAACTCAGCAAAGGCATCACAGCTCACTGGCAGAGAGGAGGGGGTGTGTGTCATTTCCTCAGGTGCAGCATCATCTTTTAAGTCGTGTTTCTGTGCTTTTTATCCTCTCCCATCTTTTTTAATTGACCCTTTCTGGTGGGTGTGGCGAGGGCCCAGCTGGGAGCCGGCTGGCCAAAGTCGCTTCTGCAGGGGATCATTAACTCGGGCGTCAGCCAAGGCCGTTTAGTGTTTATAAAACGCAGACAATTAAACACAGTCGCAGCCCTGCAATGCTATAATTGGAAAGCAGACTGTGACGATGTCCACCAAGAGGGACTGGCTCCCGAGCATCAAGGCGGGACGGGCGGGCAGGGCCGTGCCATCCTGACAGCCCAGCCAGACTCCAACGGAGCCACTCCGCACAAACGCCCAGCCGGGAGGGTGCCGGGAGGGTCCCAGCCCTGCTGAGCCTACGTGCTATGGATGTGAAAACAAAGGCTTGGGAGGGAAAAAGAGGAAAAAAAGGGACTTGCCCAAAGTCTGGGGAGGGAAACGGAGGAAGAAAAACACTTGACTGAGCCCACCCAACAATGAGGAGTTGGCTTGGGTGCCTGCCTGGGTCTCTGGGTTCAGGCTGCACTGTGCCTCTGTGAGGCCACAGTGGGGATAAAAATATTACTCCTACAGGCATTTATCAGGGCATGAAGGCCCTCCCCTGCCAGGCTGCCCTTTTGGGAGGGTGAAAGGACTGGTCTTGTCCTGTGGTTGTCACTTAAGGATTTGAAAATAAGCATTAACTGAGCCACAGGCCCCAGGGCAACTTTGGGGTCACAGTCAGTGGGGAGTGAGGTGGTTTGAACTCTTCCCAAGTAATATAGTACTCCTGCAACCCGTGCTCCACCCTTAGCTGGTCTAGGTACCACAGTACTAAACACTATTGATGGTTGTTTCCCACTGGAGGCTGAATGGCCATTGGGAGCTGCATCAGACAGCTGTTGAACTTGCTCTCCAAGCAGATCGAGCATCAAGGAAAAGTCTATTTTAAGTCTATATTAAGTGGAGAAGATGCTGAGCATCGGATTGGGATCGCCATAACTCTGCTCCAAGCTCTGCAACTGACTCACTGTTGCACCATGAGCACAACACTTCACCTTTTTGTGACTCAGAATTTTCATCTATCAATTAGGGATTTATGAGGTTTAATTAAGGTCTGTGAATCCCTTTGAGATCCTTGCGTGAAAGATGCTGTGCAGGCATAAAGTGCTGTACACAACGAAGAAAACAAGAGAAATTAAATGCTCCAGACGAGAGAGAAGAGAGGGCAGATTTCCCACTGCCTGGTCTCCCAATTACATGCTCCTTGTTTGGATGGCAACCTCGCTTTAACCTGTGGACAAACGAACTTGTTCACCCCTTCTTGCAGCAGACAGGCGATGACGTGCAGCAGTGTCTTACTCATTGGTTAGCCTTCAGTCATCTTTCCAGAAGTATGAGCAAACAGGGAAGGGGGAAGGGAGCGAGGGCGGGTGAGGAGTATGAATTCCAGAGAAAAGGGAAGTATCAGAAAGCAAGCTAGGATGTGCAAGGACCTTTATCACTGCTGTTGAGATCTAGCTCTGCATAGTAACAAACAGGAATAGATTTCATCTGTCCCTAGAGGTACGTGCCCCGGAGCAGGAAAGAGTTTATGAGTTACAGCAGAGAGGAAGCAAGAGAGTCTTCTTATGCAAGGCATCTATTTCAGTGTCAGAGAGGTGGTAGACTCAAGGAGTCTGAAGAAAGTGTTTGAACTTAGCTAAATGAAAAGTTGTTTATGTTTTCTAAGGTAAAGGCCTTGTTTGCCTAAGTTGTGGAACACAGTTTGAAGCTTGTGCTTAAATGTAAGCATAAGCTTAAAGCCTTTGCTGAATGGTGACATGACCAAATTTGTTTAGGACTTGGTGGAAACAGGTCTAAGAAGTGGGAATCTAACAGCTGCTGTGAGATTAGCAGGACCAAGAGGTCCCAGGAGCCACAGAAAGTGGTAATATGTGAACAGCCGTGTTATGCTATTCATAAGGTCAGGTTGACCTGGGGAGGAGTGGGCAAAAAGGAAGCTCCATCTCCAATCTTTATTTTCTCTGCTTGCTGTACAAACAAACCTGTGGAAGTTGGCTCCAGTAGGTGTGGTCTGTGTATGCACTCTTGGGTGTGGTGCTTTGTTGTGTTAAGAGGACCATTCCTCACCTGAAAGCAAGTTTCCAGGTTGTCATAGGCAGTCACATCAAAACTCATGACTCCTCCCATCCCCCACCTGCATACCTTTCCTCTTACATAAGAAAAACAGAGCTCCCTGTTGAGATGAAACCCAAACTAGTCGCAGGTCTGGTGTCTGCCTTTGTTCCACACTGGGACCACTCTGCCTGTTATTCTTCTGAGCTGCCAGGGAAAACAGATGCATGGTAATTGCTGCTGGCCAGAACAACCTCCTTCATTCAGAGTGGCCATCCTCACCCTCCTCTTTCTGTCCTGGAAAAAGCTCACCCAGCCTATCCAGCTTTCCTCAGGGTTTCTTAAGCTTCCTGTTGAGCTAGCTGGTCTGCTCTGAACTCCCTCTTTCTGAAAGCACTAGTGCCCCGAATTTGGCACAACGTTTAGCATCAGTGAGCGCTCTTTTGGAATAAAGCATATTAATGACCTTCTGTGACATACTTACGACACTCCATTAACAAATCTCAAAAGAAATGTTTGTTTTTGTTGCAACTGCAGCATACTGTTGACTCATTATATGATCCACTCTAATTCCTTCAGATCCTTTTTTGTAGTACTGCTGGTTAAACAATTATTCCAAATTGTCCATTTTTGAACTTAATTTCTCCTTCCGAATCATAGCACATTGCTGTGTTTTTGTTGAATTTTATCCAGTCGATTCTGAGCAGCTTTTGCAATTTATTGAGATGACTTGAAATAATAACATGACGATTAATTGTTCAGAAAATCCTATGCACAGGCCCATGCCTGTACCCATAGCTGGTTCCAGAGCCCAGCCTTTCCATCTTAAAAACAAAGGCCTCTAGCACTTCATGGGATTCTTGCAATATTCAGCTGAAATGTCAGAATGAAGCCTGGCAGAGCTATGAGTTTTGGAAGGCTCTTTCAATGGGAATAAGAACATCTGTTCAACTGGCAGTGGCTTTTGGTCTCAGACCATCTAGCATAGGTTTGAATCGCTGTTACTTTCTGTATTATTAGTGGTCTTCAAAGCATGAAGTCACTGAAAATATGCAAGCTTGAAATTGCCCTCTGACTGTAAAGGAGGAGATGGAGCTAGTGTTGTGTGATGGTACACCCGGACAACCACAGCTCATGTCAAGAAATCCCCCTCCTAAGGTGTAGTGGTATAGGTCAATTGCCATTACATTTTTTTCCCCACTCTCAGCCAAAGGGTCAGGATACTCATCGTGTTCAAGAATGAAAATGTAGGAATTTGGTGTCCTCTGGTGGCAACTGTGAGAGTTACAGTTGGCAAAAGCAGGCGTGATATTCCAGATGTAGTGTGCCACTCAGGCCAACTGGCCACGTGCTCCAGGCAGAGCACTGATACTCGTTTCCACCCTGCACTATAAATATTTCTATCCCAGTCTGGCTTCTGTAGTTTCTGTATGCTCACCACTCCTATTTATTTTATGCCTGTTTACCTGCTTCCCTTCCTGGAGAACTGAGCTGTGTGTGACTTGGGGTTTAACACTGACTTGATGATATTTGCTTGTTGTTTTCCTGTGATTTCTTTGCCTCACAAAAGGAAATTGGCTTCTGTAAGCGCCTATTCATAGTTAGTAAAGACTTTATCTGCTTACCCTTGCTTGGTCCCTTAGTAAAATAAATGTGTCTGTGTCGAGAGGCCTTTTAACCCACTCCTCTAAGCACTGAATCTGGCTTGCCTCTATGTGGTTCCACTCAGAACTTATGAGCAAGAAGACACAGAGCACCTGGACAGCTCGTGTTTGACTCTTTTAGCCACAAAACAGGTGAGAGCAGCTCAGAGCATTGCATAGATGGTGAACACTATGGTGGGAGGAGGTGTTTGGCACAGTTTGTGGTGTGTGAAGTATGTGAAGGGAGCATGCTGAGCCATATGTTCCTGGCTCCAGCTGCTTCTGCTGGCAATGGACAAAAACTGAGAAACCTCAAGGGCTTTGAAACCTAAAGGTCTGTAAGAGTTAGGTGAAACAGCACCCAGAAGAGTCAAATAGCCTCATCCCTTAAGAGGAAAAGTAGACTTACCCCTTCTCCCCATACCAACCACTATGCTACCACTTAACAGTCTTCTCTTTTTCAAGAGCAGCACAAGTATTAATGATGTAAAAACAATATAGCACAGCTGGGGCTGGCTCATTGAGGTCAAAGGGATGTGTTTTCTGACATGTAGAGGCAGGCTGAGAAATGAACTTCTGCAGGGGAGTCAGGTAAACAGAGGATTTTTGGGGTGTGCATAGATGGACTAGCAAGTCTGGGACACCATGGCACCCAGACAGACTGACCCCACAGTCTGTGTATTGCACCTTCATGTGGAAAGATCTTCAGAGAGCACAGGAGCGTCAGGAGCTTCCCACACGGCTGCTGCAATTACAGCACTGGCTGAAAACAGAGCCCCTTTGTGGTGTGAACACAAACAGCAAAAAGCTGGCACTGCTTTGGGCACTGCTTTTGGAATTTTTAGCTTAATGGAAAAGAATGGGAGAAAGGGAATACTGGTGTTTTCACTTTACAGAGAGTCACAACGCTTTGGGACTTGGGCTTTCATTCACAGGGGCATTTATTTAAGTGCCTGATTTCCATGCAAATCTTTGAGAATTAGGTATTGTGGATGTAAACATCAATGAAACTCACACAGAGACTCATGGAAAGGGAGCATGTATTTTCTGGTGCCTACAGTCAAATGCCATCACTGTCTATCAGAGGCAGGCAGATTGCTTCCCTTTGCTATCTGCCTTCCTGCCAGCACCTCTCTCAAGGCTGTGGCAGTGCTGGTGAACTCTCTCAAGTCTGTGGCTGTAAACAGAGCTCCCCAGAAATGAGCTTTATCACTTGATCTGATAACCAAGGGGCCAGCTTAAGATGAGGCTGCAGGAAGTATCTGGTCCCCAGCTTCTTGCTGCTTACAGACATAAACTAATCCTCACACTACAGAAAACTTGGTAAAAAGTCTTTAGCAGAGGATCTTTAAATCATGGCTTCTTCTGCTCTCTGGGTGTTCAGAGCTCTCAGCCACCTTGCAGCCATCATCAGGCTTCAGATCTCCTGCCCCCACAGAGCAGGGAAGATTTCAGCCTTTGGCATGATCTGCAGCTTGCCTGTATCAGAGGCCTAGAAGCTGCTAGAATAGGCAGTGAGGAGCAGTTTCAGCTTTTGCTGCAAAGGATACACCATGTTTTTGTGACAGGTGATGGGAAATGAGGGACCCATGGCAGGTATGCAAGCTGCAAAGGCAGGCTGGGCACCACCAGCCTCTCAGCAGCATCGAGCACTGTCTGTGGAGGTGGACTTGGTGCTGTACTTTGCCTCAGATCAGTGGCTACAGGGCTTGTGCCCTTGCCAAGCAATTAAACAATCTGTGTGGGAGGTTGTGCCCTCCTGCAGGCCCAAGGAAGAAATGTTGAGTTTTATTCACTTATTAACATTGGATTGGGGTGTTTGCACATAGGTGTTTGCAGAAGACTGCTGCTTCATTGCTCATCCAAGACACGGGTATAACTGCAGCAGTGACCTCGCTTATTTACTTACTTACCTCCACAGCTCAGGTCTCTATAGCAGCTCTGCCCATCCCAAATATCCAGGTGAAGGATCCAGTCATGCGCTGAGCTCAGAAAAATTTAAAGTGTTTTTGAGACTTTATGTTTGCATTTGTTTCTACAGGCATCTTTTAAAGCCATTTTAGAAACAATTCAGATTCTTTTCACCTGCAAATCCAGAAGCTGTTTTTTTTCAGGAGGGCACCAAGTGTTACAAGACCGTTTGCCCACTTTCAGTAACCTGACCATTCACAGAGCAGTGCTTTCCAGTTCCATATTAGCCTCTGGGTTCTTCTTTTCCTTGGAGGATTTGCACTCTCTCCAGCAGGTGGTAGCAACCTCCTTCAAGCTGTGCAGCTCTCCTGCTTGCTGCTGCAGAATTGCTGCCCGGTGATTCATGTCCCTGGCTGCCCTTGGCCTCACTTCATCTCCTCACCCTGCACTGCAGGCCTGAACTTTCCTGTGGAGGAAGTTATGCTGTTTAGATACAGAGTCTGCACTAAATTTACCAGCAGCGTGAATCACAACAACAGGAGGCGATGGCCCAATATCACAAGGACACATGAAATATCTCACTGTTGTATATGATTTACTTCTATCTTTTCCACAGCACTATCATGTTCTACTTATTATGGAGGGGCGTCTCTTAGATGGAACAATTCAGGAATATCTTTCCCAAATACAAAATTCAAGATCTAAGGCCTTATCTAGGAGATGGGATTAGCTGAAGCACTGACAGGTCTCAGATAGGCTGTATCTTCAAAGGAAATAGAAAATCAGTCCACTTTGTATTTCCACAAGAAGTCCTCTGCTGTGCCAGTGTAACGTGATAGATTTGTGGATGCAACTGCATTATCCTTTGATATATATGGCCTCTGCTTGTTAGCAGCTGAGTGAGCTACTTTCCTAACTTATTCAATAAAAGATTGTGCTTATGGTGACAGACATCTTGGGTTTAATTGGGAGTGATTGAGTGCTATGGGATTTTTTTTCTCTTTGGTTTTGGTTTTGTTTTTGTTTTTTTTTCTTATGCAGCCATACCTTCATTACTTGTATTTTAAAAACACTGGTCCTACAGGTGAGGACCTAGATCAGTTGAAAGAGTTTCTGGGTTTCAACATTTTGTATAAGTAAAAGGAATACAGGAAAGAGCTCTGTTTAACTGAGCAGATAAGGAAAACCTTAAAGACAAGGCAGAAAAATTCCACTGCTTTCCAAGCTATAGCTCCCATACCAGGTATGAAAGGTGAAGATTTAGGTATATTATAAGCTATCTAAAAATTTAGCAAGGGGCCATGGAGTTTGGCTAATATGTTTTAGCACGTGATTGAGTATCCATCCTAGGGTGATGAGGGAGCTGGTGGAAGAGCTCACCAAGCCGCTCTCCATCATTTAGCAACAGTCCTGGCTCACTGGGGAGGTCCCAGATGATTGGAAGTTGGCAAATGTCACACCAATCCACAAAAAGGGCCGGAAGGAGGACCCAGGAAACTACAGGCCTGTCAGCCTGACCTCGGTGCCTGGCAAGGTTATGGAGCAGATCATCCTAAGTGCAATCACACAACACCTACAGGACGGACAAGCGATCAGACCCAGCCAGCACGGGTTTAGGAAGGGCAGGTCCTGTCTGACCAACCTGATCTCCTTTTATGATCAGGTGACCCACCCGGTGCATGAGGGGAAGGCTGTGGATGTGGTCTGTGTGGACTTCAGCAAAGCCTTTGACACCATCTCCCACAGCACACTCCTGGAAAAGCTGGCAGCCCATGGCTTGGACAGGGGCACTTTGTGCTGGGTTAGGAACTG
>VYXB01007952.1:1066861-1162473 GCA_013397135.1 Pachyramphus minor | reverse complement strand
AACTTACTAATAGTGGACTCAATGTCCTCATCTGAATCATCAATGAAGATGTTAAACAGGACTGTTTCCAACACTGATCCCTGGGGACACCACTAGTGATTGCTGTTTCCTCCTGGATTACAGGGGGGGCTATTACAGGGATGCGACCACACCTGGAGTGCTGTCTCTGTCTATGTGCTCTGGAAGCCAATTGTCCTGGGGACAACCTGTCTTACTATTGAAAACTGAAGCGAAGAAGGCGTTAAGTACCTCAGCCTTTTCCTCATCTTTGGTGACTGTGTTCCCTGGCCCCCCATCCCTGTTCAACAAAGAATGGATGTTTTCCTTGCCCCTCCTTTTGCTATTGATGTATTTGTATTGATGTATTGTTTATTTGTTATCCCTAACAGAAGTGGCTAGATTGAGTTCAAATTGTGCCTTTGTCTCTCTAATTTTTTTTCTATATGACCTAACTATATTCCTAAACTCTTCATGAGCAGCCAGCCCTTTTCTCCATAGTCAGTAAGCTCTCTTTTTTCCCCTAATTTCCTTCAAAATCTCCCTGTTCAGCCAGGCTGGCCATCTTCCCCTAGGCTTGCCTTTCAGCACACTGGGACAGCCTGCTTCTGTGCATTCAAGACTTCCTTCTTGAAGCATGTCCATCCCTCCTGGACCCCTTTGTTTTCAAGGGCTGTTTCCCAAGGTACCCTCTGAACCAGTCTTCTGAGTAGGCTGAAAAGATAGATACTACTGGACCCCCGAACAGAGCTGTCTGAAAACATCAGTGCTAGCCACGGTCAGAGAGACAAATAATTGAGTTGGGGGAGAACAACATAAACCCCATGTTGCTGCTGCTGTGTACAGGGCCATAGTTCACCTGCATCTTGACAGTTGTCTAGACTTTTCATCTCAAAAAAGATGTGCAAAAACTTAGGAGGAAGATAAAGGAGAAAGAGTGGTCAGACTTATGAAACAACTTCTACATGAGATCAAAGAGACTGACTCTTCAGCCTGGAAGAATGGATAGGTATATGATAAAGACATACAGGCACATGCCAAATGGTAAATTTTGCAGAAATGGGGAAATGACTACTCTTTACAAGAACAACAGGAAAACAGGTCAAGTTATTAACAAATGAGAAGTACTTCTTTTCCAATAATTAAATGATAAAGCACCTTTGCCAAAAGTGTGAAAGTGTTAGAAAAACAAATCAGCAGATTCTCCCTCGATCTATTTTCAAATACAGTTGAAATTAGTGTTAAAATTCTCAAAGATACTGAGCTTCTGGAATAGATTTGTGTTATGCAGGCAAGTCCCTCATTGCTCCTGCCTCCAGTATCTCAAACAGAGCTGGGTTCTGGTTATTGTCCTGAGTAAAGCATCATCAAAAAACATGGATTGAACAGGCAAAAATTTTAAATAAAATGTCACACAACAGTCAGGCAGCAACTGTCTGAACCTTCTACCAACCACAATAAAAATAATATAAATTTGCAAATAGCTCATGATTGAAACCCAAGTAGCAAAATTAACTTTGGTATAGAAGTTGCTGGCAGTTATTGAATATGGTTGCAAAGTGTGGCACAGGAGAGACAGCCTGAGGTGGTCATGGGGAGCAGTATGGCTTCTGTCACCACACTGACCTCTGTATGCGCAGCTACCCAGGTCCACAAAGGTTTCCCAGAGCTCTCTGCTTGTGCCAGGCACATCACCTCCTTGCAGTGGGATCCCTGCTGGCTCCCCTATACCCAAGGATGCCTCACCTGCTGGGCTGAGCTGGCTCTGCATCTACTCTGTCACTGACATGGAAAGAAAGGTGTACAAGCCAGAAATACTCAGCAGGGCTAAATATTCCAGAAATAGCTCCTGGATGTTAAAGGACAATTATTCTAAGCACAGCAAAACCCTTCATGAGGCTTGCTGGATGCTGATGGCTCAGTGTGGCAAGCAGAGACAGCTGTGAGCATGCTTTGAAGTTCAGCTGACCTAGGCTTTGTGGCTACCTTTGTGGAAGCTTTAGGATAAACCAAAATCTCTATGTATAAATCCAAGTGTAATCTCAAGGGAAGAGAATAATGTTTACTGAAATAGCTACAGGCCCAACTTCTGGCACCAAAGCCTATTTTATCTGCCAACACTCTCCACTAAGTGAAGAAATTGCAGCTGTTTCTGTATGACTATGGCAAGCTCACAAAGATGTGATGCTCCCTGACTGTGGAAGATGTAGATTAGTGTGAATTGCTCCTTTCTAAGGAGTTTCACCTTGCACATGTTCAAATTACCTTAAATTTGGACAGAATAAGACTACAGCAATATATGAAATGTGCTGAAGAGGAAAACAGAGAAGGTCTGTGGAGGACAGAGTTGGTTGAGGAGATCCACAAGTATTTCATCACCTGTGCCTATGAATTCATTGCATTCCACTAATTTAAACAGATCTCATCTGCTTATAATAACTAAAAGGTTACTCTAGTATATAAAAAATAAAGAAAATTTGGTGTTCCTCACCTTGGGAAAGTGGGGCAGATGAGAAACGTGTCTCCTCTCAGGATTCTGTGGTTTTAGGTATATTAAGTATTCTGAAACTTTTTTCCTACAGTAAAAAAAATTTATAATTAATTCCTTTAATGTTTTTAAGGTAATGCAGATGATCTGGAAGAATATGGGAAACTAAAGGTAAAGTATGAGTACAGCTTCGGTTTTTTCCTACTTTTAATACCTGTCATTACCTGTCAGGCTGTTGCTTCCTCTGAGTCAGGCAGAAGAAGAAAAAATACAGCTTGGTGCCCTGAACTGCTTCCACAAAGAGTAAATGCAAAGTGAATGAGTTGGCAACGTGATAGTGCAGCTGCAAGACTACAGTACCTAGTCAGGAAATAAGGTTTTCTCTGAGCAATGTTTGTTATTAGGTTGTACATCCTGTTTGTCGGTCGATTGTGGTTAGCACTAGTTCCTAGATACTCTGTTGCTCTTCTACAAACAACGAGACTGAACTCTTCCTTGCTCTATAATGGTGCAAAATGTGTGCACTGTTGAAGTTCACTGGCTGGGCAGTAGGGAGTATGTGGGGACTATGGTGGACCCTGTCACAATACAGATTTCACCTTTATGTGGTGATGATGGTCAGCTAGCCAGACCTGGCCACGGTAACCCCAGGGTGAGGAGTTGTCTTTCATGTCTCCTTAAAGCACTAGATGCTGGGCTGTACCTGCATTAAAGATGTAGGATGGCATTGAATAATGTTCCTAGTGGTACTGAGCTGTGTCTCATGCTGAATGAATAGTATGACTTGCATCCTCGCATCCTCTGATCACCTGGCCAGGTGTTGCCAGTTATTAAGGGGCCAGAATTGGTTCATTCTCTTTTTCCTGTTGCATATTGAAGATGTAACTTTTTCTAAAAGTTAGGTGGCCTTTGGCACATGAAGATGTGTGCAATAGCTGTCCTTACAACCTCTTCCAGATTAAGCACTCACTGTTTGCAGCAATGGATGTAACAGCATGTGTTCAGCACATTTCATTGTTTACTCAGGCCCAGTTCAATGGCAATTGGTAAGAAAACTGAGCAGAAAGTGTTGGTTTGGAACGGTGGATTGAAATCGCAGCTGTATGGATCTATGTTTCCATGTATTTCTAACAGAGATGTAATTGTTCTTTAAAATTGTTTACATGAGTAAAAGCTTTGTTCTGTGCGAGAATGGAGCCCATAGGAACCCTTTTTCCACAAATTTCCTGGTCGGATTGAAGAAGTTAACTGTATTTGTTTATTTATGTCAAAGGCTCTAAGAAGCTTGCAGTTTTCATGTGAGCAGACAATGTTCCCTGAGACCCCTTCATCTTCAGGTTTGTGTTTGATATTGTCCTTGCAGAGGCTTTCCCTCCCAAAACTATTTGTGAAAGGGCAGAAATCAGCTGTTTCAAGGGATGTATCTGTGTGGGACATGACTAAAGTGGAGATAGGCCCCATAAACTCCTTTACCTTTTTGTTCTATTCATGACTTCTTTTCTGCCTCACTTTCTTCAGCTGCTACTTGGGGATGCCACTATTACTTAAATCATTCACAGTAGTGTTTGTTTTATCTTTTCTTGCTTGATGGTTGAACAATTCAGTGCCTCTAAACACCCAAGATATTTACTGAACACCCAAGTAAAATTTCTCATCCTCTCTGATGAATTTAAAGCCTGTAATCAAAGTGATTATGATGAGTATAGACTTCTTACATTTTAGCCAATTTTGTTATGTTTTAGTATGCTGGTGAATGTAGCTTTCTCTCAAGATTACTGTTCATTTTTTGTGGGTGGTTTTTTTTTTTAACCTGAAGTCTTTTCCTTTTTCTCAGTTCATGCTCTAAGGCCAGCTGACATTAAAGCAGTCACTGCAATAGGAAGTTTTCTAAGAGTAAGTACAAGTGGGAAATGTGCTGAACATGACCCATTTCCTCCGTTGTGATGATGAAGCGAGGTGATGCAGTTTGGGGTCCCAGTTAGGACGTTTTGGACTTGAATCTTTCCATGAGCATCAAAGACTTCTGGTGAAAAAATGACTGGAAATACCTGCTGTTCAGTGTTCCAGTATACCCTGAGTCTAAAAATAGTCAGCTGACTTCATGCAGGAGGAAATGTGATCTCAGTGCTCTTGCAGAGAACCATGATATTTGATTAGAGTGCTTGGATGTTCCTAACAAAGAGCGTAACAGATTGGATAACTGGAAGAAAAAGCTGGGAAAATTCAAACTGGAACAAGTACAAATTGTTCGGAAATGCGGTACATTTTCCATCTCACTGAGTGTTTTCTATAGAGACTGGTTTCCTATCAGAAGGTCTACAAGCATCACAAAGATTTGCTTCTGATGTATAGATCACTGGGTAAAGTTCTGCTGTTCTAATCTAATCTGCAGCCAGAACTGGATGACTTTTACTTGTCTTAATAGTTGAAAGCCAAATTAAAAACATTTAACCACAATTCCCAGGCTTTGAGGAAATGTAGAAATGCCTGTGGAGCAAAAATTGATAGCCATTGCCAAGGCTGCAGCTACGAAAAATAGACAAGATTCTTCCTTATCACTAAACAACTTCCAACTTTGAGACGGTATTCATCAAGACATCATACTTTTCTATTAGAAAGTCAGCACTCCTGGACTCCTTGTGGGTACCTCTTTCTTTTGAAGAAAATAATTGTTCTGAATGCAAAGGTACTTTTTCTATGTCAGATGCATGGCCCTGGCTAATGTCTTTGTTGCTAGTAGAAAAGCATAAATAATCTTCTTTTCAGGAATGTCTGCTTTCCTAGAGCAAACATATGTCATTGTCTCCTCTTCAAACTCTCTGAAATCAGTGAAGTTCCTCTATTGATCTTAAGGGTGGGGTTTTTTTAACAGACACCATTCTGGCTGAGTGCCATCCATGTAAATAATCTAAATGACTTCTGGTCATGTCCCTAGTTGAAAAAGAGTAGGACTAAGTACAGAGATATTTGGTTTAGAACAGCATTTCATTTGATGGCATTTGATTTCACCTATTTAAACTTTATTTGAAGCCATATGTAAAAAAACCATTAATGAAGGCAGAAACTAAGAAAGGATTACAAGACTATGAAAATACACTGTAATAAGGAAGCTTTGGAAAATAATTTAAATCTGAGACTGATTACAAGACAGTGGAGAAGAATATGTAGAAAACAATTCTATCTATAACAGGAGTGGAATTTGGTAGGGGAACAGCATATGCAGGTCTAGTTTTCACTTTGTTGCTTAATATTATTCTTACGGCTTCTTTGTTCACAGATGCCTGGATCTTTTGAGGATTCACTCCAAAGGTTAGTAAACTGTTAGTATTTACAAGTGTCATTATACTAATCTATACAGTATGCCAGTGCAGGAATTAGGCCCAAGCAATTCTTATTATTGTTTCCTAGAGAGAAGAAGAAAGCCTGTTTAACTATAAAGGATTTTGAGACACTGTAACTCTCCCTGTCCTTAGGTAACAGAAATTCCTTGTATGTATGCAAGGTACAGAACTACCTTAGGGATGCAATAACCTTGATTAAAAATCATTGTTACATGATGAATCCTAGGTAGTAAATATCATAATTCATTAGTTAGAGATCAGACAGTAGGTATTTATCAAAGCAAAGAAAGAACCCAGGAGTCCTAATACCCTGGCCTCTGTTTGACTGATTCCCAGTGTTTCATGGACAAGCATTACCCCATTTTCTTCTTCCATGGCCCCTTAGCAGATCTGAATCAATGAATGAACATAATGCTAAACCTTGTAGTTAAAAGTCTGTGTAGCTCTTGAGTCACAGCATTCCAGATGAGGATTGAGCTATGCCCAGATAAACTTTAAAAGGCAATTTTTTCTTATCATTGCATAAACATCTGTGTCCACTTGTATCTGGGTGTACACAGAGAGATCTCTGCATCACTTATGCATAAGCTCAAGTACTGCAACATGCAGAGCTTACAGAGACACAAAAAAATGAGATCTGAGACTGTGTTCTTACTCAGCAGTAGCTGATGACATGACAGTTCTGAGGAAAGAAAGGCCCCATTCTTACTTTCAGCAGCTGTCACGAATACACACTCTGAGATGTAGCATAACTAATAAGGAATTGCAGTTGTGCTGTAATAGAATTTTTCTTTGAGAAATGGAATAACAGGAACTTCCTGTTTTCTCTTTCTATAGCACACGAAAGAGCTTCCTTGAAGTAAGCGTGGAAACTTTAGCAGGTGCGTCTTGCTGTCATACTTAAAACTTGAGCAAATTGATTTAACACCTCTCTGGCAGGAGCTCCAGGGCTCTGCTGGGTTGCAGAGCAGGTGCAGCACAAGCACACTGCAGGGGAGTAAGGGACACCTGAGGGATGGTGTAGCTGGGGGACATGAGTACAGCCAGCCTGGGTTACTTATGCTGGCTTCAGAGAGACCGTCTGGGTAGGCACATAGCAGTGAAAAATGTGTGCCACAGGCTGCTGCAAGAGTCTTAAATACCCAAGTGGGGTTTTTGGGCTGCTATTACTACCCATTACTACTCTGCAGGCATGTGCTTGCTGCCCATGCTAGCCCAGTGAAATCTTGTGTGGATTTGCCTGTCCAGTGCTGCCATGTGTTTAGCATTTACACTGGGGCTGCCATAGATGCACCACATCTCTGAATTCATCATCTATCAGCTGGTTCCAGCTGGCTCTGAAGGCAGCCTTTACTTGTTTGAAGGGCAGTGCAAGTAAAACCTTCAGGTCCACTGAAATGCTGAGTAACATATAGTTCCATGGTCCTCCTCTCCAAATCATCTTCCCAGTGCCTTAACTCCTTGACATCACTGCTATTTCCCTGTGAAAGGGGTTTGAAACCTGGCAACTCGTGAGTTCTTCAGGAGGCTGTCTCTGGGTAGCCCTTCCCAGTAGCTTTAATTCTACAGCTACCTTTGTTTAGGTCCACCTACACTACTTAAGAGATGGGAATGAAGGTTTCTGCCCTGAGTCTGGAGGCAAACTCAGACATGAAGCCTTCACTCCTGAAGGTGAAGAGCAAAACCAGGAAGAACAGCTGCAGACAGCATACTTCTCATGTCTGCCAAAAGATCAACAGATTTTACATGTCTGGCTGTTTTAGTTCTGTTGGGTTTATAAAGAAACAGCAGAGTAGCAGTCTTTTGGATGCAGAAATCACCTAATCTGTGTTGTGTCATTCAGGTCTCATTAGCAGTTTTAATCCCACGGTCCTACACCTGTCCCCTCTGCCTGACACAATGGGAGCAAGGTCAGACAATCAAGCCATGTAAGTCTGAGGGGCTTTTGGCTGGGCAGTTTTACAGCTGATTTACAGATTTATGGCTGGAAAGGTGGAGGATGGAAGCCTTTAATGCTGGAGCATTTCACTGAACACAGAATATCTTCAGTACCAGCAGAGACTGCATAAACAGTCCAGGGACAGATCCTGCCACTGTCACTCGATTTCCACCTCTCAGAATCAGGATGAACAAAGCCCAGTGTGTGCTTTGGGGTCTGGATCACCTGACTTAACATCAGGTCTCCTCTTTACCACTGCAAAACAAATCTTTGGCTCGAATAGAATTAGAGGTGTGCCTACCAAGGAATGTCTGCTGTTTTCACCCAAGTACACATGTCTAAAAGTGAGATACTGCATATGAGCTAATCACCCCATGCTCTCTGTGTAGCACAGATGTCTAATCTTAATACATTCAGGAGAGAAAAGATTAATCCAACCTGAAGTCTTAAATGTTGTTTGATTTAATGGCAAAAAATCAGCCTAAGCTTTATCCTTACTGATGTTTTCATAGTTTCTCTCTTCCTTTCTGCTTTTTAGAGACCTCCTGCATCAAGCTGAAGAAATATTGGAGCTCATGAAGGAGAATCAGGTTTGTTTAAATCACAGGACAATTCAGAAAGCATGGTGTTGAAGCAGAAAAAGGCAGAAAATGCTTTAAACAGCACTCAAAAATCTTTTCAAAATAGAAAATGCTGTTTCTTGAGGTTAACAGACTTTGGTCTTTCTGTGCCTTTCAAGTAAAGAGTTTTGTTCTTGAAAGTATCCTACCTTGTTTATTTTTGTCAGAGTGGCTGAAGAGCTTGGTAGGGAAGCCAATATGTTTATTTTCTATTGGCTAAGGATGTTCTGTAACTGTGCCAGCGTTTCTGAGAAGCCAACCTAAAATAATAATTCTTAGTATTTGTCTCTTCAGTTCTTTTTTGGTCTTTTAAGAACATATATTCAAAATGGACAGTAAAGGCCTAGATATGCTTTGGCTGATGCTGGTGAGAGCTTGAATTATTGCTCATGGCTGAGTCCTTTGTAAATCCCATCCTAGAGTTTGAAGCATTCATTTTTCTTTTATTTGTAACCACAAGGCATGTTATTTTGTGAAATGATCTTGAAATAATGGGAAAACATGATTTCCAAGGCAATTCTGCTGCTGCCTCTTCACTCCACAGGGAGCCCATCAGACTGTTTGTATGTGGATTTGGCATACATTTTTGTGGAACTGTGTGGTTCTAACCCATGCTCTTCAAGAGTGTTGAGAATTGAATAATAAATATAGCATAAGCAAGCAGGGCTCTAGCTCTCAGATTTTTTACTTCAGTCTATATCCCACTGATGTGATCCATTCTGAGCAGTTCAGGAACCTTAACCCTGTTGGTAAACTGCAACAGTGATGGAAAGAAGCAACATCAAGCTTTGTGCTCAGCCGTTCATACCCATCTCTTCCAACAGAGTCTCCACTGGCAACAGCAATTTCAGGCTCTGTCCTGAGCTTTTTGTAGATGTGGATTCAGCAGCATCTGCGAATTGCAGCACTTGCTGCCTAACCATCCATCTACTGTTTCCTCTAGGGAAAAGCTGGATGGATTGTCAAATGGAAGGGGTTGAGATGGCCAAGGATGGGCTGTGGACTACTGCTTGGTCTTGCTGATTTAAAGCTATAGCAAATCATGTGTGAGAAAGGAAAATAGCAAATAGATCTGCTATTATCCTATTCCTTTTTTTTTTTTTTTCCTTCCAGTGGATAGACTTCCAAAATGACTGGAAACTAATCACAGTGTTTTTTAGTGCTGAAAACCCATGTTCCTCCTGTGCTCCGACACAACTGGTAAGTGTTTCATGGGGTGGTTTAGCAGTCAAGGCAGATTGTTAAGATACTTTCCCATACCCTGCTCTCTGCCACAGTGAACCAAAGGAGTAGATAGGTCTGGGATGTTGGAATGGGTTTTATCCAGTGATATGAGCTCCTGGCGCACTGGGTTTTGTATTTATATACATCTGTACTTAATTTGTCATCTCAACTCTGAGATGCCTTAGTGGAACAACTGTTGTCCACCTTCAAGTATAAAGATACTTTTTTTTTTTTTGCATCCCTGTCTTTTTTTATATATATGTCAAATTGTCTATTTATAGGCAGTTAAATTAATTCCATGTTATTGTTGTTGGCTAAGGCTGAATTCTGACTATAGTGGTTCTTGATAACCCTTCAGTACACAGCTCAACACACAGGGTTTGTGACTTATAAGCAATGGATAACTTTGTTTTTTCTACTAGTTTTGATGGCATTTCTCATCTCATTTACAGAAGAACTGCACATTGGAAAACCTAGAAAAACTTAAAGCTGTCTTGGATTTCTTGTATAAGAAGGTAAGATGTAAGATTCATCAACCCTGAATAGCTGTATCCTTTGCATATTTTTCCAGTCTCCCTTACTAGGCTGATACCACTCTTCACGTGGCTTAGAATACCAGTCTCATTGACTCCAACCCACTGGCCTCATTTGTTTTCACTAAGTGTGTTACTCATGCTTTTAAAAAGCTGATGCATGCAAACAGAAAGAAGGGGTGGGTAACTGCTCCATTTTGCAACACAAGTTGACATGCCACTCAATCCTTCTTTAAGTAATTTTTAAGTACTTAAATTTTTAAGTAATTTCTTTGAAAAATGGAGTACATCTGTCTAGGCCTGAAAATCATGCTTAACAGAACTGTTGGTGAAAATAACTGATATCTAATTACTGGATGTGTGGAACATGTAGGCAGTGTATATAATAATGGCCAGACTTCGTGAACGAAGATCTGTGGAAGGTCTTTGTTCACCTTCCAGCCTGCGCATTGGATTTATTTTAGGTGGGACACAGTGCGCACAGAACTGAGCCCACCCTTTAATCCTAAGGTTCATCTGCCGGGGCCAAGCGAGCTTGGACAGTGGCAGCGAGGTCCTCAGGACGTAGGTGGATTGCCTTACAGGGCTAACGGGCTCCACCAGGCAGTGTATAGGCTGCTAACTACCTGGTGATGATTTTTACAGACCAGGGAAAACACATGTTAAAATAAGTATAATGGATCTTTTTTTCCTATTATGTGTTCATTTTAAGATCTCAGCCTTTCTAAAGGTTTTCTAACTGGCTGAGAGAAGAATTATCCACTTATCTAAGATGGTTTCTGGGAAGTGTTCTGCAGTGTGTCTTTGCTAATGAATAGTAGACTAGACAAGGATAGATCACTACTAAATCAGACTATAAAATGTTTATCTGAATTATTTCAATAGTATTTTCAAATGATTTTGTTTTGCTGCATCAAAAGCCTACAGCGTATTCTCAACCTGTTACAGTTTGATTGCATTAGGCCAAAAGAACTTATTTTCTCCGACTGACTTCAACAAATGCTGTGCATGGGTTCCACCCACGTATTCTCTTCAGATTCTCTCCACTATTATTTCCAGAATCTGTTTATGTGCACTTACAAAAGTGAAATATCATTATGTAAACGAAAAGCTGCTTTCTGCTTGGGGGAGAGGTGAGGTGGGTTTGCACAAGTGCTTGTGCTATTATACAGCATGTTTCATCCCCAGCTTTGCATTGGTATGTTGCCACAAAAATGGTAATTCCTAGTTCATTTGAGTTCAATTTAGTTGGCTGGTGGCCATTTTGTTTATGTAAAATTTATTGCTATGTCTCAGTCAAGAAATCATGATCACAAGTACTTCATAAATGATGAGCCTAGATGGCAGGTACAGGAGCAGGATTCAGGGCAGAATTGGCAAAGATCATTGATTTTATGTAGGCAGAATCCCAGGCTTGGGCAGCTGTAGACATGATCTACTGTTATTGCTACTTGCTGATCTTTAATTAAAAAAATAGCATGATTAATTTTTACTTTATTACTGCAGGTTCCCAAGGCCTTCGTAAATCTAGTGGATTCCACTGAGCTCACAACTGCCTCTCCTGCATGCCAAGACAACAGTAATGCCAGGTAACAGGTTTCTTTAAATTCTGTTTCCTGCTGGTGTTCAACAGATAGCTGTGTATATGTATTGACTTTATAACTGAAGCAGAGTCTTCTGAACAGTTTTTCTGCCCTTGATACAAAAGTATGGAAAAGATTTTAAATCTTTGTTTTGTTTCTGATAAACTCTTTCAGAAAGATATTTTTTTACTAGGAAGAGTAGGTGCTTTTAATCCTGTCAAGTTGGATAGCGTATTTAAATAACGGGTCAGAGTGAGGGGAAAAAGAGAAAGCCTTGATGCTGTACAAGCTCTGTTCAACAAGAGCTAAAGTACTGGTGTGTTATCAACAGTTTTAGTCACAAATCCAGAACATGGTATGATCTGCTATGAAGAAAGTTAACTCCATCCCAGCCAGACCCAGTACTGAGATTATGGTCAGGAGGCTGCACAGTCTAGCTACCCTCATTTTTTTGTTCACTATATATTCACTGTATATATGTATTATTTCTGTTCTGCAACTCTCAAGTCAAAAACACTATAGGCACTTCAGAAGTTTAAGTTTCTAGGTATAGATGTTCACACAATGAGTAACTGATCTTACAGGACATTGTTAGGCTATTGGAAAGCTACTTCTTCAGCTTAGGATACGGTAGAATGGATAACGTCCAACTTGTCAGTTCCTTATGGTAAATGCATCCATCTCTCTCCCTTTCTCAGTACTTTGTAACAAGTGTGTGAGTAGTTTGTCCCAATTTAGTATGGAGTAGGAGTGTGCACATGGGCTGTTATGGTGGAGTAGTTTACAGCTGATGAGATTACACTTCATCTTACTCCACAGTAATTTTTTTTCCTGTGCTCGTGGCATAAGACACCATATGTACAAATATAGTCATCCTGAAGTGTTTCACAAGCTTTGCATGTGTACAATCTTGGAGACGGTCTCGTGGAATGCGGGAAGAGGTCTGGCTACTACATAACCATGTACTTAACAACAACTACAAGCAGAGGAGAAGCTTTCCTTGTCAAAAGTGACTGCATGAAACGCTCTACTTATTTCTCCTGCACAGACATTCAAGGGAAAAATGTGAGAAATGTGGAAAAGATGGATTTAGGAATACAGGCTTTGCCATATATTGAAGGTCTTTAAAAATAAAATTAAATAGATCTGGTTTTTTCCTCCAAGAAAGTTTTATATTTCCTTTTTTATTTAAGGGAATTTATTTTCTCATTGTCAGCATGCTGTGTTCATAGCTGTGTTTATCTGGTTGAACAGTTCCACCAGTTTGCAAGTCCTGTACTTTTCTGTTTAGTAAACTTAGCCTCAGGCACAGAACTTCTCCCAGATAAGGGCCTCAGCTTTCGGCCACTAAGTCCTCATTCTGAATGGTGCTTGGAGAGAAAAGCTGATACAAAAATATGAAATTTCAGGAGTCTAAGAGAATAACAGTGGCTGATGCTCTTAACCCTGTGTCAGTACTGAACTTTAGGCATTGAAGTTTGGGACATAATAATGATTTAAAGTTCCTTCCGTTATTAGTTTCTTATTATTAGTTTCTTACTAACTAGAAGTGTCTGCACTAAAAGTAATGCATGAACTCTGTTTTCATCCTGTAACTCTCTTCATGTATTTTATGAGGTTCTTCTGTTAGGCTTCGGTAAGATTCTGGTCCTGAGTTGAAAATTCTTTCACTCACAAGTAGTGATAATAACACTTTAACAGAAAACTCTCATTTTATGGCTTTAGCTAGAGTTCTGTGAAAAAAACTGAGTCTGATCCTCACATGTACTTACTGCTTATATCTGAAAACCCTACAAAAAATTTCTCAGATCCCAGTCCGTTCAGAAATTTTCAACTGAGTATATCTTTGATGGGACCTGGTTAATCTTACATGTATCTTATGTATCTTATATTGTTCCCGTCTACAGCCCTGGGAGCTCTAAGAGTTCTCCAGCTAGCTGCAAAAATATGCAGTATGCACATTTTGCCTTGCAGGTCAGAAATCTGACTGAGATTTATGCCCGACAGTGCATAAATCCTTTAGTATATACAACCTTTCGTGGCATTGAGCTTCCACCCACATTTCAAGATGCAAAATACTAAGGAAACTTGATGCCAAATAATAAGGAAAAAGTTTCTGTGGGAGTACTTTGATTTTTTTTTTTCAATTTTACTGTGTGACTATAGAGAAGGAAATGTTTGAAAACTAGTGTAGCTGCTATTTTATGTTTAAGCATGCTGCTAGCTTGTGAGACCCTGTGCTAATCCAAGTCTGGTATACTTGTCATTGGACTAGGCTTTCAAATCAAGAAGCGATTCAAAGCTCTGGACATGGAAATACATATCATTCTATGTTTATATCAAAAAATCTGTTTTCCGTGTAGCTTTCTCTACATACGCAACAATTTAGTCTTCAATATGTGTGTGTCAGTGGTTTAAAAGAGTTCATGTTACCTGTCTTGGTTATTAAAAGTTCATAATATCTTTAATATTTTTCATCCTTTGCTGCAGCAATCCAGACAGGAATCAGTGCAATTGTGTTGGTGAACGTTTCGCATTAGATGATGACATATTGAGGTGGTCCTATCAGGTATGGCATCTTCTGTGTTGTTCAGCTCTCACAGTGCTAGACACATCTATTCATTTTCCAGATTGGACTAAAATGAGGAGGAATAGCAGTCTTTTTACCACATATCCATAAAGAGCCTGATCCCTCTTATTATTTTTTATTCCATCAGGAATATTGATGATAAATTCTCTTTATACCTGTGTGGTCTTAGTATCTCTTAAAGTTTTAAATGGCTATTATAGATTTTGGCAATCTCTGATTTGTCATATTCCATCAGAGAAATGATCCATCTTGTCCAGTAACCTGCCACATGATTTAGAAGAGGCAAACTTTCTGTTAAGACAAAGACAGTTCTGCTGGAGTTCCTTTTAAACATGTCAGGGAGGTAATAAACATGACATTTCATTGCCTTGCTAAGCTTGCTGCCCTTTCAAAGAAAAACATGTTAAACAAATGTGTCTTTCTCACTGTTACAAGGATTTTCTAGTTGTTGTATAAGTAGATTTCATTAAATTACTGTCTTTGTTCTCGATTACACAATTTTATTTTTGTGGTATATTAGGGAGGGGATAATTTCAGCTTACTTTAAGCCCTGATGAATTGCACATATATTAGACTCTATCTGATAGTACTCATCTGATTAAACGGTTGTATATTTAGGATGCTTGGGAAAAACTACTGGAATCTGAGAGGTTTGATCAGAGGGATGACTTCACTGTTGTTCTTCAACCTTCTCTCCAGGAAAGAAATCTGCTACTCAGACTGGTGAGTAAACTCAAGTTGTTCCTTTCTTTTTGCTTTGTGTCTGCTGAGACGGAGTGCAATATTTAGCTGACTTTCCTGTCTACACTATGTGTAGAAGACAAGGGTAGTCAGGCACAGGATAAACACACATCAGGATCAGATACAGAGGTCCTGAGAGTTGAACTTGCTTCAAACAGCTCCAGCCAGAGATGCTGTGTTTTTTGAATTCTATGTTCCTGAAGAAATCAAGTTATGGGTCTCTGTAGCCTAGGTCACAAGAGCCTGGAAATTGTCAGTGCTGCTAATCACTGATCATGCTCATGTGTTGGGCAACAAAGGCAAAAAGTGAGTAACATGAACTATTTAAAAGGGGTTAGAGGGACAAAAGATAAAGGTGTTTGTAAGCTGTGTTAGAAAGTACTGTTATTTCGCTGCAGTGAGATTAATGCAGTTTGGGAACTTGGGAATTGATTTTTTCTGGTATAGCCAGTGGGGAATGAATATAGCTAGTGTTGCCCAGGATGTCAGGCATGATTTTTTCATGAGTGATCTTTAAAAGGAAGTTCAAATGTCAAGGCTCTCTAAGATCTGGCAATGAAGAGGGAAAATATTACTTTCTAGATAACAGTGTCCTTAGAGTAAGGTATCAACATCCAACACACTAGGTGGTTATTTGTAAAAAGGTTAATGGTGAGTCACGGTCTGGTTTCTGAGCATCGTAATAGCTCCTTGAATTTGAGGTAATTCCATTGCTCCCCTCAGCTCAGTATCAGAACAAAGTGAACTGGAAGAAGAAATTTGTCTTCCAGGAAGGGTCCAGTCTGCTATGTTGCAAACATATCTCTTCTTGCTGCTGGGTCGTCTTTCACCAGGCTTGTTTTGTTGATGACTGATCCATATGCAAATGGCAGACTTCTAACTTTCATGATATTATTTTTTCTCTTAGTAAATTGCTCTGTTATTTCTTTAAATGCCGTCGTATGTCATAGGAGGATTCTTTATTTATTCTGATTTGTAATATGGCTGCAGGCCACTATGTGTAACCTTCCAAACTCTTCCAACGGTTACATGTAATTTAAAATTGAGCATGTTCTCGTAAGGAAAATTCTGCATATTTGCAGTCTTTAAGTGTGTGTTTTAGCTAGAAGAAGTGTTGCTTATTCCAAATCATTCAAGTGATAACATCTGTATGTATTTCTGCTCTACTGTATGTCACTATTGTGATCATGCTGTGTTGTTGCTCTGGTCTTCTTGTCCAGCTGATATGCAACAATCATTTACAAAAATGGCATCTTTCTGTCTTGACACACCAGTAGTAACTGAGATCAGTAATGACTGGCTTAAAGAGAATACAAAAGATTGATTTCCCTGGGGATATGAATATTATTTTGTAAATTGAAAACTTTTGTGGCTGAATATTTCATGTTTCTATACTCTTAATTCTTTTCTCATGCTCAAAATACTTTCTCTTTCAGGGCAAGGACAGTTTGACTACCACATCAAAAACACAAGTGAAAACTCTGGAAGATTATATTTTCATGGCTGTGGGCCTCTGGAACAACATGGTAAGCAGTACCACAAACACTGTTTCTTACTGGACTTAGTATGTATGCCTGGTAGCAACTCCACACCAGCCAGGCTTTGAGTAGCAAGGAGGCAGGGGAAGGAAGAATATAAGAATTATCCCATGACTTCTATCCTCAGCTGTGCAGAGAGACTGCTCTCTAAATGCCCTGCACTCCCAAGACTAATCTCACTGTTCAGTGACTGCTACTTACTACCAAGAACTTTTTAGAAAGGTTTTCAAAAGTAGCCCTTTGGGAAGACTCATGGAGTAAATGAGCTGTGACAGACCCTTCTTTTGCTAGTCTTACCTCTGTGACAGCACAGCACAGGACAACTGAGGCTTGTCCTAACCTGCAATTATAGCAATTATACTCCTGTCTACACTGTCCTCTATCTATCCTGCATCCTCTGGCACCCTCTATTAATGAGTCTCACACCGTTGTCTCCTCCTTAACCATCATTTTTCTGCAGATGACGCTCGTAGTAAAAAAGGTGATAGACAACCTTGAGGAGCTCTTTTTACTTCCTTAGGGGTTGGATGTCCTATTCAGCTGAGGAAAGCCAACAAATGGTACTTTCTACTAGGTGGGAGAGATTGTCTGAAAGACACATGGACTTTCTGACCCACTCAACCCTGAGCAGTTCTATAGGAGGCTGTTTTCCACTGCAAACTTGAGCTGTTGACACACAGCATTTGTGTGTTTGACTGAGAGGATGCATGTACAGCTAGAACAGTGCAGGAACAGTGCAATTCATATGCTAAGCACACCAGAGAACAGTCAGCTAAATTAATTTTAAAATTAATGGTAAGGGCAAGTGAAGAAATGTGCATTGCTTTTCAATGTGAATGAGACAAAAAGGCAGGCATGTGGGTTTGAACTCAGCAGACCAAAGGAAGATATTATTGCTTAGTCTATATTATGTTTGCATAAGCCCTGATATCAGTTGTTTTGGATAAGGTGTTGATTTTACTATTCCTTCTTTGAAAGGTTCAACATTTTCTGCTTTTTTCTAATAAATTTATAACACATCTCTTTTTTATTAAAAATAATCTATAATGATCAATTAAGCTTGATTAAATATAAAAGACCTTTTGCTTGTTTTGCAGTCCATGTGTAATAAGATTTTGTTCTGAGAGCACCCACTATTCCTGTGTCTGTCTAAATTATCCTATGCATGAAGGAAAAAGACTGTACTACAACTGTCTTTTAGTAAACCACATTTAAAAATAAATTCATACAGTTTGGCAAGTTCTTGTTTCCTTTTATGCTAATTATAGCAGTAGTAATGCTGTTGTAGCTCTGATCAATCGAAGAATCAGGATTTGCAGGAAGAGGCCTTCTATTCAACAAGATTATGTATCTATAAAAATGGTACCATCACTTTAATAAAAGATGTTATCTTTTAGTTAAAGTTAATATTACTTCAGTTAGTTAGTAGGAGACCTTGGAACAGCCAGGCTGGCTCCAGTTATCTCCTTTGCTGTTGTCTGTGATATTCCTTGTGATAATGTCAAAGTTCTTACCTCAGTTCTTCTATCATAAAATAGATCCATGATAGGTGCATATTGCCACCTTTATTGTTGTTCTGCCTTAGCCCACTAGGCAATTAGTTTCACTAGCTGAATGAGCAAAGCAAACGCTGAAGGTGAGATTCCTGAAGTGTCAATTAAACATTTTCTCTCTTTCTGGCAGTGCTCTGTAAAGACACTGCGTGAGTTACTTTACCTGCCTGTGTCTGTCCGCATCAGCATTGGAGATATTTATCTGGATTAAACAATTACGGTCACCCCAACATGACCTATAGGACACTAGAAAACAATGGCATATCCTCAGATACTAACCATTGTAAATATTGAAGCTAGTTGGGAGCAATCCACTATGAACATTCAGTTTGCTGTGAAAAGTGGTCTTTTACATCTGCTTAGAATGGTTTTTCCATCAGCAAATTTTTTAAATGGAACACCGAATATAGCACATTTTTTTTCTTTTTCTCTTTATGGCCTCTTTCTATCCAGGTTTAGATTTCAATTCATGCAGAATCCAATACTATGCATCTTGAATATTCTTTATAAGGAGTTGTGAAAGTATCATCCCCGCCTGAAACAAGTGTGTTAGTTCCTCCATATCCAGGCTCTTTAGAAGGGGAAAGGGCCAGGATTTATCTTCTGAAGTTCAATAACTTGTGCAGACATAGCCAGTCAACTCAGTCCTGATTTCTCTTTTCTGCCCTCTCAAGTTCTTACTCTAAGATTGCAACAAATTCTTTCTGTCACTTCAGGTGACACTTTTTTATTTGCAGCTTCTGCCAGCAGAAGAGCCTTCCTCTTTCCCTCTGCTTCATTTTTCTGTCTCTAAACCTTTTCTGCAGAGACTTTGTTTTTCCTCTTATGCTCTGTCCTTGAGCAAGCCATCCTTTGGCATGTTACTCTATTCTTGTCACTTCAATTGCTAGGAGCATTTTGTGGAAACAGCAGAGGTGAAAAACCATAAGCAAAATGAAGCGGTGCTTTTAAAGATGATTGCATTACGGCCACTAACCCAGACTCAGGTAGTGAGCCTGCTGTGGAGCCACCAGAACCAGAGCACTGCATAAAGGAGACAAATATCAAATTCATTTTATTTCAGAGTTTTTCTTCAGTGTGAGTTGATTCTTCTGGTGAGGGGACAGCCTAGGTGATCTGGAGGAAGAGCAAAATGGGGCAAAACCTCATCTTGCCAAAGGCATGAAAGAAGACAATAGGAATGGCAGCATTCCCCTCAACTCATTTTCCCATCTGTTTTCCTGACTCCTCTTTGATTCAGTGGAATTTTTGTAGTACAGCTGGCAGTCATCAGAGAGGGATGTCTGTGGGTTGATTTCTTGTTTGCCTGTGATGGTATTCTGCTGTGACGTAAAGGCAGATATGAAAGATGCTTTCAGCATAAAAAACACTGCAGGTGTCCTCACCTGATAAAGGTGACTCCAGTTCTACTGGGAAGTCCAGTCAGTTTATGCTGACTTCTTTAAAAACTGAAGAAAAACCAAGCCATAATGCAGTCTTGGAAACTGATAGGAAGTCAGGATCATGACTTCCTATGCAGGAAACATAGCAGAATGAGATTCCTGCTTTCTGCCAGGCTGCCTTGATATCAGCCTCCTTCCTGTAATAAATATCTGCTTATTGGCCAAAGGGCAAAACCTTGTAGATCTAGTGGCAATTGGCCATAGGGCTGCAATTCAACTTGTCTGAGAAGAAGCTGAGCTAGCAGGGGCTAAGGGATTGTCCTAGGCAGGGCTGCAAATTTTACCAAAACAGTTTGAGCTCTCCAGGAACAGTGCAATTCATATGCTAAGCACACCAGAGAACAGTCAGCTAAATTAAATTGGGCAGCTTGGAAAAGCTGAGAGAGATTGGCTATTTACTTAGATGGCTTTGGTGTTTACCACAGAGAGGCTGATTGATTAATTTTGGTAAAAGCCTACAATTCTACCTCTGGATGTATATCTGGGGCAAAGCTCCTTTCATGTGTGTTAAGAGGGTCTTGTCTTTTGCCATTCTTTTGTGTAACAAAAAAACCCAAACCAAAACAATCCTATCCTGCAAGCAAGAGAGAAAATGAAATCAGGCAAGGACCTGAATGGGAGGGAACAGCACAGGAGGCTGCCTCTGCCTCTCTTCTGTGTTCGGGGGTTTACACTGACTTAGAACCTGCTGCAGTACCGTAGCAGACCGGCCTGCATGACAGATGTGCTGGACTCCAGGGGTGGTTTTGTCTGGCCACAGTACAGACTTGGTGCCCCATTTTCCAACCAGGATCTTGCAGCTGTGCTGCACAGGAGCTGTCGGTCTTTGCTGGAAGAACAGTGTGTCTGAACCATCTCGAACTTACTGTCTTCTGCAGAAATTTGTTCTCATCACTCAAATCTCAAAAACATACACGTGTCTCATACTTGTTTGAAATTGATTTCCAGCCAAGAAATACCCCATTGACTGGTGTTCTGTGGGACAATTCTGTTCTGAAAGTATATATTTTCTTTCAAGAATGTATGTAAATGGCTTTTATTCCTCTTATTCCTTTTATTCCTCTCTCTCACACACACACACACATACACAGTATAGCACAGACTGTTTCTTTAACGCTTCTCTAAAAGAATAAACACTCTGAATATTCTCATTATTTTCATTGATGGAACAACCCAAATAGAATATAACATTCCTGCCCAGAGCGTATCGGTAACATCAAGTCTGCTACTGTTATATTTTCCAATCCTTTCCATCCTGTTTATTACATAGTCTGCTGCTTCTGGCAGCTGCTGTGGTGCCAAACTGAGCAGACATATATGGAGGGATCTAAACCCTCAGCCAAATCCTCTGTGTGTGATTGCAATTTAATTAGCACCCAGCAAGCTGCCTGAACAGGTGAAGTGACTCTTTGTGATATTTGCCCCTTTGTGCTGTCAGTATTGAGTTTTGAATCATTCCACAATTTTTCATAACAATAATCCCTTTTCCATCTTGTTACAAGAAGGCTAACAAATGTAAATGCTATTAAGCCTCCATGTGGAGCTGGAGTGCACCTTTTGATGTTGCTTAACATGTATGAAAACGTAAAAAATTAAACAGCTCTGGAAGGTAGGATAAATGAGCAACACTTACAGGGTCAGCATTCCCAAAAGCAGAGTTAATATGTGGATGGAAGGTTCAAGGGCGATGGGAGGATAGTCTGCACATGTGAGATGCCTTGTTTTCAGCTCCTTACTTTTGTAGGTATACATGTGATATGTTATGCATAGATAAATGTTTATCATAAGCAAAAGACATTTTTAAATATATATGTATGAGCCTGATTGAAGACTCCAGGCATTAGAGCCTTTGCATTGCTGCTGCTCTCCCTTCCCTCCCACACACAGCATGTATACAATTCCCCTGTTCTCTCCCTTTCCAGATGCAACCAGTTGGACAGAAGCAGCCTTATGGTGTCACAAAAATTGTTCAGGTCCAATGTCCATCTCAGGTAAAAGGGCTTCCTTATTATTTTGAGATTTTATTCACTCTACAGAATTTCTGAAGTTCTTGAGAATGTGCATGTGCTCAAGATATTGAACTGTTTAAAACTGAGTGTTCTTAAAGTTCATTGACACGGATTCTTTATTTTATACAGATGAAACTGAAAACAAGAACTTTTGAAAAATTTCAATTAAATCATCCATGTCAGATTTTTTAAATTCAAAATATATCTAGATAATCTGAATTTATTAATGGCAGGTATTATCAGTATTAAATGCATTGCATTTTCAGTATTAAAACGTGTGTCACCAATAAAGTTGAATCTATGTATTTTATATAAGCTAGATTTCTGTGATTTGACTCTGCTGCCAGGTTTACCTATTTTATTTCCTGGAGCTGTCAATAGTCCAGCAATATCTTCAGGATCTGAGCATCTCGGGTTCAAAGAACAGGTTCTTGAATGTTTTTGCATTTAAGCCCTGATATTAATAGTTTGATAATGATAAACTATTTCTGGCATCCAAAAGCTTCTAAACAGTTATTAAAACATCAAGGAAATTGAATTATATGTTTTGTTTGATACTAGGTTTAAGGCAAGAGGTGGTGCTGTGCCTAGGGCATACCTAGGGCAAGGCTTCCGACCAGGGCTTAGCTTTCAGGTCTAACCTGGTTTACTTCACTAATGCAATGTTCATTCAAAAATTAAGACTGTAAAGATTATTTTTTTCTCTTTGAAAATGCAGCCAGAATACTTTAACATCAGTTGACTCTGTTCCCACTGGTGTTGGTAAACATACTCTCTTCACTCTACAGGAAAATCCGTATTTGTTTACATATAGAAATAGTAACTATTCATCTTCCCAGAAGACATCAAACACCAAAGAAACATCTCAGGTACAGTAGGACTGTTTGCATCAGATGGACTGAGTGTATTCCAGGGAATGGGGCAGGTGGGTGAGAGTGTGTTGTAGCCTAAATAAACAGTGCTACCTGGGAAAACTAAATACAAAGTTCCAGCTCTTTGTTTTCATGCTTGACTAAATAGTCAGATGCTTAATAGCACATTTTCTCCTTTTATAGGTGGGTTTTATAGAGTATATTATAGAGTATATTATATATTTTATATATATAATATATATAATAGATATATACATCTATACACATATATTAGAGAGTATATATTAGAGAGTAGATTTTAGTAGATTTAAAGTAAATATGATCAACCACCCTAAAGTAAGTCTTCTCTTCACTGTTAACCTATGTTAAACATCTGGATAATAATGTTATTTTCCCTGGGATAAGAAGATAGTGGAAATAGGGCTGTTTAGTCTTACCATGGCAGAAACTGGATCAGATCTGACCACCGTGTGGGTCTGAGTTCATCTCATTTACACCACAGTAAAATAGAAGACTAATGGATTTTTCGTTTTTTTTTTTTTTTTTCCTGAGATGGTTTCAGATGTGTGGAGAAAAACAGCCGTGATTGTATTTTTTAAGTCGTAGTACTCTGATTCTGAGCAGAACTTTGTGTTCCCAAGCAGCTATGGGGGGGGCGATAATGTTCATTTTAATGCATCAGAACACAGTGTCTAGACCATATCTGCACTCAAAATGGCCTTTTCATCATAGGAATTGTAATAAACATTTCTCGTCTCATTTTAACCTAATGACATTGGGTTTGTTGGTTGCTTGGGCTGTATAGACCTCTCCACGGGGCAATGGTACCTACCACTCTGATTTTTGGAAGTAGTTGTGGTGTAGGACGTGTTAAGGAGGCAAGAAGCAACACTGTTATGTTTGCAGTCATTTGGTTAGGGGTAGTTAATAAAAAATTAAAACCCCAAACCAGAGCAATGGGACAAGACAAACAAGTATCTTTTCCTCATAAGGAGTTCTGCTGAGAGATTTGGAGCAACAGTGTATCTTTGGGTCTTATGTGATGGTTTCCTCTGGTATACTGATGGTCAGCCTTCACCAAGAGTAGACCTCGGGGGTGTTTCTGTCAGTAGGCTGCAATTTGGGAGCCAGGAGGACAAATCCCTGGCTGCACATACAGGGCTGCATACGGAGAAGGCAGGCTCATGACCTGCTGGCTAAGGTACAGTTTTGCGCTGAGATATTCAAACAGTTTCTTGTAACAAGATGTTCAGAGTACGGGCACAGAAAATGTTGCACAGCTGAGCACAGCATGGCCCAGAATTTGAAACAACTGGCTGTGCTGTGCTAGTAAGGCCATACGAGTTCTGAGCAGGCTGAGCTTGTGTCTGCCTTCAAAAAGCACAGACTGAGGACAGGATGAGCTGGGTAGTTGTATACAAAGTATGTGGGAATTTCATTAATCTAATGTTCTGACACATAAATGGTTTATCACGACCGGAGTACAATGAGATCGATGTGAAATCTCACCCTGTCTGTCTTTGCAGGAGAGAAGTTATGGAACAAATATTCCCTGTACTGACCGGGATCCCTCTGATACAGTTCCAGTTTCAGGTAAAGTCCTATGCGTTTTTATCATAGAGCTGCTTCATTTGATGATAGAGGGACAATAGGAACTGGGTTCCTGTCCGGTCAGGAGAGGTACTTTTCTTTGGAGTAGTGTTCTCTGTTGACTGGAGCTTTTAAGATCCTTTTTGGAACAATGTCAGTAGTTGTGTACCAAGGTGCAAGTTCTCCCTCAAGGATGATGAAAGCTTATGCAACTACACCTTCCATGTACAAACAAAGAAGTGACAGTGGAAGATAGGAGGCAGTTAAGTCCTTCATTTGCAAGGTGGTAAAACTGTAGGGGCTCTTTATAGTGCACTCTGAGATGCAAAAAGCCATGTGGAGTTCTGTCCTTGAATCAGTTTTGTCTTACCTCAGAAGCTGTTATGGTCCCCAAATATCTGTTCTGTGCTGGCCCCAGAGCTGTACCTGCTTTTCAGTTATTTTCACCAGCTAAAGGGAATCTGAGTAACAACAGAGGCAAGACTGAAACCTTTCTGTCTCCTTTGTCACTGTAGCTATGGCCCAGTTGTGGTACCAAGAATCATTTCTGGTTTGACGCCTATCAGTGTCTGTGATTCTGAGCTAACGCTGTCATTAATATTAAAAATACTGTCTTTGCAATGCGTTATTATGCTTATCCTGAGGAAAACTTCTGACAACCATCACAATTTGAAGTTTTCTTTCTTTCCTCTTTCCCTTACACCACCTTTATTTTTTATTTGTTAGTTCATAATTTGAAACCAGCAGATATCCGGGTGATTGCTGCAGTGGGAGATTCACTCACAGTAAGTAAAGATCATTGGATAACCATCAATAAAACTAGTAATGAAAAAAACATTTTGGACTTTTTAACACAGGAAACAGAATACATTCTGTTACACTCTACTGAGGCAAACACGTTTTTCACATCGCCTTTCCATGCTCCACCTTGGCTGCCTGATTGGTAATCAGATTATGAGTCTAATCTGAGTGCACAGTTCCCATTTAAAGTCCACAGGAGTGCCACATAAGGAAGAGATGCAAAATTAGATTGTGCAGTGGCAAAACCAGCCTGCTAGAGTGGACTTAAAATGATTGTTCTCATTTATTGATTCTAGGCAGCTCCCAAATTATTGGCCTTGAAACCTGTTAGTAAGCAGCACGAATAGAAAGAAAAAGTTCTGCAGCTACTTGTGTATATCTGTGTATCTATATGATATGATAAATATTTATGTGATAATACCAAAGCCTATAAAGCCATGGCAATTTGTACTAACTAATTATTTGAGTAAAATTGCATTAGAACATCAGGTGTGTCAAGCGTAGCTTACCTTGAGATATTTTTTTAGGATCATTCCTGGAACTATATAAACCTTTTACCCCTAGACTGGATGTGATTCTCCAATTAGTGATGACTGCTTCTCTGCTCATATTATAATCCATATTTTTTATGTGTTCTTTGCTAATCATTAAATCTTTCTAGTTTTCTTCCTTGGAGAAACTGGGAGAGAGAAGATGTAAAATCACTGTACCACTTTTTATTGTGAGGAACATTTAATAAATTATTTATTCAGAACCATTGCTATCTTATTTCTTCCTTATCTAAGTTTAGAATTATATGAATATTTTGAACATTCTCTACCAATTTTTCCCCACTTGATCTAATCACAAAGTTGATAGAAGAGGGTAATTCACTGAAATAGAGTGAATAAAATACTCTCAGCCCTTGATCTTTTTGAAAATGAGGATCTGTTCTATTTTGGGAGGGTGACGTAGCTTGCTTGGTTAATATGCTTTTTAATTCTTTTCACTACAATCAGTCAGAGAACTAGCTACTGTAGCAAAGTTTATTTTCTGAAGGTGAACTCCTCTTCTGCTTCCAGGCAGGTAATGGGGCAGCATCCAAACCTCATGATGTTCTGGATGTCCTGGTTCAGTACCGAGGTCTTTCTTGGAGGTGAGTCACAGAATTTCTCCCCAGTGGGAGGGAATCCATTTTCTTATGGTTTGATTTATATAGTTGGTTTTTGTACCAAATGGAGGCTTGCAGAGAGTGAATTTGACTTCGCATTTTGTGTGGAGGATATGGCTGTGCTATTACTCATGATAAAATATTCAAACTAGTGTCTATTTAGAGTACAATGTGGCATGGCTGGAGTAGACCTGTGATCTTTGTCAAGAAGATCTTTTCTCTCCTCGGGGTTGTAGCTACTGCAAAGAGGACTTTAGACCCCAGTGCCATTGCACCACTTGCTCATTCTGTGTTTCTGTCCCTGCTCTTTCTATATCCTGTCTGCTCTTGCCCAGTGTGGCCCACGGCACCCATTTGTCTCGCTTAAAATTAGTGGTCTACAAAAAGCCAAATGGGATCTCTTGTTGCTGCTGCTGCTTTGTACACAGTATTTACTTCCTTGACCCTTTCCCAGTATTGCTTACATTATGCGGAACAGTTTAATTATGAATCAATACTTTTACTTTTATGAGTCATAGACTTTTACATAAGCAACATGTTGTTAGACATGTCAAAAAGACACTCGGAAGAAAGGCAATTATGTTCATTTGTTATGCTGCAAATGTAAGATTTAACACCAAACCTGTCAGGCTGTTTTCTGTTCATCATTTCTTACCAACCTAAACGACTGCAGCTCTAGAAGTTTAAACAGATTCATAGAGTCGCAGAATGGCCTGGTTTGGAAGCGGACCTTGAAGATCATCTTGCTCCAAGCCCCATGCCATGGGCGGGGACAGTTTTCGCTAGACCATGTTGCTCGGAGCCCCATCCAGCTTGGCCTTAAACACTTCCAGGGATTGTTCTAGTGCACTTCAAAATATTCTATTTCAGATTAAAGAGATACTGTAGAGACGTTCTAAGTCAAACATTGTATATTTTGATCTCTAATAATAATCTACCGAAATTTTGGGGGGAAAAATGTGTGCTAGTATATTCTATTCTACAGCATGAAGGAAAGCAAAGAGTACAAAGATCTAATCGTAAATTTTACTGGTCTAGCAGCTTTCTTCCAACTGAGTCAAATGGGGGCAAGGGGAGGCAAAGGTATTGATTATACTTATCACTCTGAAATATATGCTGCTAGAACTTTTTTTTATGGATGCAAAAGTCTTGTTAAATGAGAGTAGAAGTAATAAATATTTTAATAGGTACAATAATAACAAAGTCAGTAGTTTAAAAAAAAAATTTCTTTCAGCTAGGTTTGAACATATGACAAAACAGGTGAAAGAGCTGAAAGGACAGGCAGCGTACAGGGCTTCTAATATGATTGTCATGATGATGACAGTGCCTGCGATGTCTCTAGTGTCGTGACCCCGTGGGTACGCGCACCAGGAGCTGCTTCGGCTTAGCACAACCTCGAGAGTGTGCTGTGTACATGTGCAGAACCCCCAAAAGGGGGCGATCTCTTACCTAGCCCGCTGCCTCACCGAGTCCGTCCTACCTTGGAACACTTTTTTTCCTGTTCTTTCTTTTTAACAGTGTTGGAGGAAACGAAAACATAAGCACAGTCACAACACTAGCAAGTAAGTGACTTTTCCCATAAATTTGATAAATATCTGGAGCTGTTTATTATTAAAACACCTGCTATTATAAGCGGAGACACAGGAAAGAGTTACAATTTGTAGCATGGCACAACCAATCCCTTTTGTGTCTAATGTCTAGTGCTGAGTAAAAGTTGCATAACAACCAGACTGTAATATGCTGTGCATGACTTAACTATGTATTTTGTAGTTCCTAGGGTTTGGTTGCTTCAGTATTGGTTATAGTTCTGTCCAATATATGTTTTGGGGTAGATGAATCAAAGATCTTAGCTCATAGCCTAAAGAAGCTATTTTGACTATACGGGAAAGTTGTTTCAGGCAGGAGCAGAATCACATTACAAGATCAGATTTTACATGCTTTTTAAAGGTCAGGACATTTTAGATCTGAGGTGTTTGTAAGGCTGGTTTGTAACCTAAGATCTAGATGGGAATCTGGGGTCTTTGGGGTTAATACATCTGGGGAGATTGAGCTAAGAGATTTGATTCCAAACCGTTTGCAGTTAGAACATGATGGTATGAAAATCTCCTGCGTCAGTCTAGGGTTACCCAGCCTCACTTAGCAGGCAAAATGGCATTGCTAGCCAAGATGATCATGTTAGGTGATCAGATATCTGAATTCATGAAATTCAGGGATCTTGAAGGATGGGAAATAGTTGTATGGTGATGAATCTCCATGTTTGTTATACTTAAAGATGTCTGGATTTTTTTTTTAAGATATCTCCTAAAGCTTTTAAATGGTCTTTTACTAAGGTCTGATCTTTATAGCCTCATTTGATACCTGCTGCAGGAAGCAACATTGCAGGGTGCTGTCTTTTTCTGCAGATATTCTTCGTGAGTTCAACCCATCCTTGGTAGGGTATTCCACTGGCACTGGAACACAGAATTCAGAAAATGCTGCACTTAACCAAGCTGTGGCAGGGGCTCTTACAGAGTAAGAGGAAAACTCTTTTAATTTTACTAGAAATTTGATTTCTTTTCTGTAAAACTCTTTTGTGACTAAAAAAGGCCCAAGTCCTGGACTTTGTCAGGAGCACAATAAGTCAGATAGGCAAATCCAAAGAGATTTCTTTAGCCCAGCTTTAGCATGAAGGCCAAGAAATTTGATGAGCACTTTGCAGTGTTTCTAATATATGTCAAATAAATTAGCAATAAAAGCAATACTTTCTCCAGTATTTTCAAACAAGAAAGCCTCTTTACAAGCGCTGTTCATAGAGCTTCACACCCCCGTCCCGTTGTGAGCCAGAGAAAAGATATTCCCATTTTACAGGAGGGATATTCAAATGTTCTTGTCAGCAGGACCAAGAGTTTGTGTAGAGACACTAAGAGAAAATTGTGGGTTATTTAATTCCTGGTCTGGCAGAGCTGTGAATTAACTAGAGATCACTATGCTCAGTCTTCAGTGTGATTTTTGTCCTATTTTTTTTCCACTGGAAATGTGTCTTTTAAGACAAATTTCAGTGGCTTGAGACCTTATAGTAACATTGATATATGCGCAGATGCTTCAGTGATATATGTATTGACAGCATCTGTCTGATGTTTGAAAGGAGAAAAGTGCATTTTCTGTATAACTTGTAAAATTGTAACTATGCAGCATTTGCAAAGTGGTCAAGTGCCTGTTGATGCTAATTATTTTATCTTTTTTTTTTTTTTTTCTCATCACTGTCTCAAAATATAGCCTATTTTGGTATAATATATTCCATTCAATTAGAATTTGACTCTCTCAGTGGTTTTTAGCCATTATATGAGGGATGTCCATTCGACAGCTTTCCTCCTTGCCTTGCTGTCTATGCAGGATTCCTTTTCTGTTTTCATTATTTTACTTTCATGATTTTACTTTTATTTTTAGAGATGTTCCTCAACAGGTTAGAAAACTGGTGGACCGCATGAAGAACAACACTGTGAGTTTAACATGTCATTAATATCTTTATAATGAAGTTACACATCATCATGATTTCTAACAGACCAACAGTGAGTGCCAAACATTAAAGTTGTAGGTACAACAGTGTATGATGTAATCCTTCCCAGTACAGAGTGTGAGTCAGCACAAAGCAATCTATAACTTTCTCTTAAATGAATTTGTACCAGCATGGGATAGTTACTATCAAACACAGCTAACTGTGACCTTCTTATCTTTTTTACTGGAAGTGGCCATAAATTCAGTGCTGTTGCTTCCCCTCCCAACCTATATCACCCTGTCAGATGACAGAGCTTTTTCTTCGTGAGGATTTTGCTGTGGTGCTATTAATTATCTTGTAAGCAGATGGTTTTACCAGCAATAATGATATATGGTAGGATGTTGAGGGCAAGCTTTTTAAGTAGCAAATCATGTGGAGTGAACATGTGAAGTGAGGAAGGAACTTGTTTTCTTTAAAAATATTTTAGTCCCTTCTTTCATCTAGTCGTCAGCTGATTTTTGACTTACATATTTGTTGCTAGGAATTATTTGATTAATGGTCTGTAAAACACACATTAAGCTGAGGATTGCTTGCTTATTTTTCACCTCAGCTTGTGTTTGAATGTTTGCTATTTTTAATTTGACAAATGTGTTATGCAATCACTGACCTAAGTTACATTATAATAGTTTGGCTTTCCAATTGTGCATTTGGAAAGCAGCCAAAAAGCCTTCAAGATAACTGTGTGCATGTCTAGTGTAAATACTCTGGTGCATACATATTGGCAAAAATATTTGCAGTACCTTCCTTTTTGGTTCACTTTCTTGTAAACAAGATTTCGATCTGACGGCTGTATCTGAAATGAGATTGAAAGGAATAGCAACGAACAATGAAGACTTGGATGGTTTTCATTCTAACCATTCAGGGCCTCTTTTTCCTATTCTATCATATTTATTAGCATGAGAATGTTATACAACAGAAATCAATGCAAACACCTTTTATGTAAATAATAAACATTTTTATTTAACTAATAAACTTCTTTCTGGTAGAGGTCATATACCTTTGATTTAAGAGCTCCTTTTTTTCCACTCTTTTAAGAACACCTGTTTTTTAGAAAGAGGAAAATTTTCCACTCTTGTCATTTGAATAAGTATGTTTTGACATCAAACTACTGAAGAGCATGTTTACTAGCTGGGATATGTTGCCTCCTGAGTTTGAAGAAAGATGTTTTTAAACCACTTGAGGCCGATGTTCTGTTGCTGCTTTTCTTACTACTGTTTTGCACTGAAATTAAAGCATTAGGATACTGAGCACAACCACCACTACATGGTACTAAGCATATCTGAACCTTTCCTCAAAGCTAAGAACGTGTTTATTTACAGTAGCATAATTACCTTGATTTAGTTATCTATCCCTCTACAAAATCTGTCCAGAAGGAAAAAGTGCTGTAATTTTTTTACCATTATTGTTAAATAGAGTTAATATTGCCCCACTATTCTTGGCAGTTTGTCTCACAGCAAGACTGAAATATATTGCCCTCCAGGGTTTTCCAGAAGGATAGCTGCATTATTTATGACACAGTAAACCACATACCATAATTTTTTGCAGTGAAGATATATTTCTAGAACTGCAGGAGGAGTCACTCTGTATACACAAGATATTACTAAGAAAAGCATATAGACAGATTTTGAGCAACAGTTGTCTGAAGGAAATAATTTTGCATGATGTCACTGATATTGTAAACCTGGTTTAGACCATAGTACTTTGTACAACTTCAGTCATGACTACAAACTTGTTTTTGTTGTGGATGCTTAGAGAATGATAGCCAGGTACTCTGAGAAATGGGAAAATTTTATTTAGTGTGTTGCCTGCCTCTTCCTCCTTTTCTTTTTTTTAATTAATAACTTTCATTCCATCTCCTTCTGTGTGCAGAGAATAAATTTTCAGACTGACTGGAAGCTCATAACACTTTTCATAGGAGGAAATGACCTATGCAGATTCTGCGATGATCCGGTAAGCTCCCTGCTGCCTGCAGCATGAACTAGGCATAGGGTTTTCATGCATTGCAGGGGTGAGAGGGAGGAACTCAGTGGGTGAGACCAAAATAATGTAGGTCTTAATTGTGCAGCTCTGGAACGTAACTGTAGTGAGACCTTCAGATTGTCCAACCTAATGTTTTGATAAAGTTAGTGCTATCTTAAAACCTCTGTAAGTTACATAATTGTTGCTACTTCATTTTGCTGTTAACTAAGGTTAACTTTTTGTTGAGTAGCCACTATACTTCCTTGTGCATAGTCACACTCCTAAGTCTTACTTGATGCTCTCTTACCATTTTCAGTACTATGGGAAAGGTTCTAACCACAGCTCATGCTAATGTAATTATGTATAATATAGTATATATTGTATATGTATATAATATACATACTGTATCTAGGCTTTGATATGTGTGATTACAGAGGAGGTGAAAGGCTGTGGCAGACTCCTCACTTAGGGATGAAGGTTACCTAATTACAAGCAGTTGAGCACATACTTTTCATTTTGCATGATTAATTTCAAATCAGGAAAAACAGCAAAGCAACACAGTAAGATGGTTGTAAAACAAGAAGGGAGCAAATTAAACATTCCTACCTTCCGCTCCTGACTCAAACACAAAATGGCAGTTGCACATAACTGGGGTGGGTGACAAGGAGATAGCATGTCTCCATCCAAAAATTACAGTGACCTTTATGTTGCACAAGTACAAATAGTGCCAAGCACAATGCTCTTGGTGAGCTGTGGTTTAGGAAATGAATAAGGGATCTGAGCTGTCTAGTTCTGTAGAGTTGTCAAGTGGGGCTCTCAAGGAACTTCTCCTTGAAATTAAATGAGAGAGAAATAAGGCTGAAAATCAGACAAGTGTTTCTCATAAGAAAGTTTATTTGACTGTTGAATAGTTCCTCAAATGAAAAAATAAATGCTGGATTCCTTGAGAAAATAAAATTAGAGGGTTTAAGCCACTAAAATTGAACAGGGAAATTTTGGCACTGAAAGTATATGAAGTCATTTCATTCTCAGATAAACACCTAAGTTTTACCAGTTGTTATTTGTGGCAGGCAAGGAGCATATGGGAGACGTGTTATAATATTCCATATAGCAGGAGCAGACTTACTTTTACACAAACTGTTCTCTCCAAAATATGGTCCCTGTTAGTGAGTTGCTAGCCATGCTTTTAAGACCAGCCCAAGCAAGCCTGGGGATTGAGGATGTTGTGATGTCTGATAGTATCCTGTAGTTTCACATGCGAGGCCCCCCTGGGAGACTTCACGCACACACCAATATGATGATAAGGAAGCTCCAACTTTATTATTAGCCCGGTGTCTTTTATACAGTTATGCACACAATTATTTAATACTTGATTGGTTACAAAACTGTTCACACGTTTAACACTATATTCTTATTGGATAGATAGTATATCTTTATTTTAAAATTCTCTTCCTTCACACCTAACTACAACATCTTGTTTATCTAATTCTTGTTATGTTATTGACCTTCAGCTACAAAACCATCTTGTTATGTGAACTTCAATTCCAAAACTTTCCCTAAACTGTCAACAGCTAGTTCACAGACATTTCTTACCCAAAAGGTTCCCTACAGTATCCCCTGAATTTTCACCCTCACTGTGATCCAGTGACTGCTAGATCTTTTCTTCCAAATTTGAGAGCTGTGATGGGAAGGAAGAAAAGCAGAGACAGGAAACTTTTGCCTATAACTCTGTTGACCCAAGAGTTAGAAACATCAACGCTGCTGTGAGCGACTCTAAGTAGTCATTGTTGTGCCTGCCTCCATAAACTGGTAATAAAATTCAACACTCTTGCTTCAACAGGCTCACCATTCTCCTGAAAACTACACCTACAATCTACAAATAGCTTTGGACTTACTTCACAAAGAGGTAAATCATACTTTTCTAGTATGTGGGACCAGGGATCGTGTTCTGTTTACAAAGCAGTCACTGATTATTGATTAAGAATTTGTTTTGTTGCTTTCATCTGCAGACCACTGCTGTATGCAGAGGTGCTTGCTTGCAGGAAAATCTTTGTGAAAGGCAAAAAAAGGCTGGAAAAGTATTTTACCAAAAATATTTACAAAGGCTGGAGAAGTGTTTGATTCTAGCTGATGTGCTGTGGATAAGTAATGTAAAAAGTATTGTAAAAAAAAAGTATTGTAAAACAGCTGAACAAACATGCTATTCATTGACTAGAAAATGCTTTGCTTGTTCATTAACCGCAAGTAAATATGGTTTTGCCATCATTAAGAGAGAAATTTTGATATTCCACGTAAGGGTAAGAATGATGAGAGTACCTGAAGAATTTGCAGGTGTCTGAGTCATGCTGAGACCTACAACAACATGTTTGGCCCTTTTCGAAGCCATCATTTTCAAATGACCATCCATCAACATTTAAAATAGAACGAGGTAGTGCAGGCAGGGGCTGTAATTTAACATTGCAGTGTGGGGGATTAATTATTGAGAAAGTACTTTTGGACACCTCTGTTATAAATAATACAAGCTGCTTGAATCAGCAGGCTGCTGCCCAAGGTTTGCTGTGGCTGTGTAGGGGCAAAGGCAGCACTCTGTGCTCCAGGAGTTTGCTCTGAGTTTGCTTATTCTCTTGGCAGGTTCCACGGGCATATGTGAACCTGGTGACGATACTTTCCATTGCAAGACTCCGGGAGCTGCACGCATCTAAAAACAATAGCTGCCCAAAGCTGCTGATGAGGTTTGAAGATTATTTATGTTGCAGCTCTCATTTTTGCTCACAGAAGGATGCAAGGTCTTCTTGGGAAAGTTTTTTCTTAAAGGGAAAAGGTTCTAGTATTTCAGACCACCAAACACCTTGCTCTGTGCATTTGCATATACCTACATTTTTATTTCAGCACAGCATTTAGAAATACCTGTTTGCCTGTCGCTGTCTCTGTATCTAAGCCCTGCTGTTACCACTTTCAGTGAAGGTGCCATTTTAATGACTCACCACTTACCCTGCAAGTGAGCTCAAGCCAGAGCAGAAAGAGCTCAACTGTGCACTCTTTGACAAAGATGGAGAAGACACTAAGACACAAGGTTTTCTTGTTGTATTTATAAATATACCTTTCTGCAGTCTTAAAACTCTCCCTCTTGCTTCAGTAGTTTTCAGTCTCTGTAATCTCATTGTGAATTATTAGTTTTATTGCTAATTAGTAGCAATACTAATTAGCTACTAATTAGTAGATGCTTAATCATGCCACATGTTGCATTATGGCTCAGCAGCCCTCCCAGGTCAGTGTGAGTCCACCACTGAAGTGGCAGGTCTGCACCCTCAGTGGACTTCAGGTCGCTCATGTAGGGTCCAGCATGTTCCCACAGACTTGCTTCTTGCAGGACTTGCTTGGTTTCAGAAAAGCAAGTCTCTTCTTTTCTTGACAGATGGGAGAATAACCTTATCCTGTGAATGTAGACAGCCATTGAAGGTGGTTTTACAGGAGGAACATATATGCAACCCTCTTACTCTGATTTAAGGGCTCTCTCATGGGTGTTAGTGGAAAATTAGTTTTGAAACTCAAACTGCTGGTGCTCGTGATAAGCATTTTTAGTTTTGCTTTTTAGCAAAAGCTACCGGCTAGAGCACACAAGTATCTCAAGGCTCTAGTCACTGGACAAGGGTAGTTAGTGGAGCCTTTAATATTGGATTATCTCATGATAACTGTAACCTTTATCCATCATTTCAGGTGCCATGCTGAATTTAACATTTGTTTGTCTGGCAGCAAGCCGAATTTAGAGGGTAATAAGCAGACCCTGTGTGCAATAATAAATGCCATACTATCAAGTTGAAGAAGGACCTGAAGGAGGCTTTTGATCTTGAAAGCCTGTTTCTTTTTCTCTGAGAGTAGCAAATAACCTAAAAAGAAGCTATGTATGTCCCTGATAATTTTACCTTGCTTATGTTACCAAAACTTCTGAAAACATAGTTTAGATTTGTATTGCCTTTCATATGGATGTATGGTGGAAGTAAAATCTTTTATTAATTGCTCTCCATTAAGACAAGTTTGGAGGTAGTAGGGATCTGTGTAAACTTTACGTGTATCAACCACATCTCTATAGGAGATATTTTTCTATTTCTAAGAGCTCTCTCAGGGATGCTTTACTGTGGTCATACGTCAGGATTTTTTAAAGAAGTCCTTTTTCTCTATTGAATTTCTCACAGTAGTAATGAGCCATGCCCAGGAAGAGCAAAAAAAATATTCATGTGCTAGAAAGTTAAAAATGTCAGGAAGGGCTAGAAGTGGCCAATACGAGTTCACAGAATCTTAAAATTGTTCAGGTTAGAATAGCTCTGTAAGGATGGAGATTCCAGCATCAGTCTGGGTGACTGTTTTGTTGCTCTACCATCCTCTCCATGAAATACCCTGTTATCTCGGACTTTCTCAGTTGATTAGAATGGATTTGTGGGAACGCAATCTCAAAGCAAACCATGAAGCGTTTTTGTGGTGGGTTGGCCGTAGATGCCAGCCAAGCACTCAACACAGCCACTGAATCACCCCATTCCAGCAGCATGAGGGAGAAAACAAGGATTGTGAGCTAGAAAATTCATGGATCAAAATAAAGACAAGTAAACCACTTACCAAGTATCATCACAGGCAGAACAAACCTACTCGGAGAACTTAATTGTAGTTATTGTCCATGATTATAAACAATTAATTACCAATTCAGGTATTGAGAAATAAATGAGTTAAATGGTTAAAACTCCTCTCTCTTTCTCAGGTTCAGCTTTGTTGCAAGCACTTCTCCCTCCACCCATGTTACTCAGTCCCTTCAGTGAGGCACGGGTAGCACAGGGGCTTGCAGTTTGGATCTGGTGTCTCTCTGCCACTCCTTCCTGCTCACTCTTCTCCTGTGCTCCGGCATGAGTCCTTCAGAAGTGTGTGTCCACAGGTTGTGGTTCCTTCCAGGAGTGCCTGCTCTGCCATGGAGCACCTCCTCCTTGCCCCTGCTGTTCTCTCCTCCTCTCCCTTTGAGGTGTTTTCTGCCCTTTCTTAAGTAGGGTTTCACAGAGGCACCACCATCTCGGCTGAGAGGCTCAGCCACACCCTGTGGTTGGTTTGAAGCTGTGTCCAGCAGTCAGTGCTGACCCCTCCTCACAGAGCTCACTCCTCATGTTGAAACCTTGCCATGGGTACCCAGTACAGTTTTTGCTTTGGAGACTTTTCCTCTCTTCATCTTCCTTAATTTATCCCTAATAAATGTGTTCCTGCTCAAGAACTGAGACTGTGCAGAAACTCTAATGAGAGCTAATATTCTCATTGAGTGGCCTTTCAGAGAAATCCCTCTCAGAGCTTTTAATCCTGTAGCTTGTCAGGTTGGGAAGAGGGGGGGGGGAAAGAAATGCAGCTCTCAGCAGCATGCTCTTATCCCACAGGATCCTGTGCCCTTGTGTCATAACCCCTAAGGACAACTCCAATGAGTTAAAGAAGTTGATCTATTTTAACAGAAGGTATCAGGTAAGGCACATGGCATTTGTTGCAAGTTCAGTGTCATCCTCCTGTTGACCAAAGGACCACAGATGGGCTAATATTTGGAAGTTGAGAACAGTTACCTCTCATTTTAATGGCATATTCATAGCTGTGATTAAAAAAAAAAAAGAGGGGGAGAGGGAGAGATAGGAGTAGGCTCAAAATCTTTGCAAATGTATTACCCTAAGCCAGTGAAGCAGATGAAAAGCCTTTAAAAAGCCACAGAAAGTAGAGTATGTCAGAGAGTGAGCAGTTATTTTATCATTCATGTTATTGGAGATCAGATGAAGTCAGACAACATGGTAACTCGGGAACAAGCTTTCAGACATGGCATGTCAGGCAAACCAAAAACGCTTTGGTGGTTCTGGAAGATCGTTTTGACAGAAAACCTAATTACTGAGCAGGCTGCCAGCCCTTGTCAGTCAGTCAGACAGTCATTCCTGGGCTGTATCTCTGCAAAGAAGCCCAGAGTGCATGCCAACAAAAGGCAGCTGCGTTGACTGCCTGGCACAAGCCAGAGACTGTGACCACATCTGGGAGTGGGAACTCCTGTTTGAGATGTAAATGGATGGAATGACTTGATGAGATGAACATAGAAAAAGGAATGATGACAACATTTCTTTGACTCTTTAGGAAAGAACCCGCCAGTTAGTGGAGAGTGGAAGGTATGACACTAAGGATGATTTCACAGTGGTTATGCAGCCATTTCTGACTAATATGGACATGCCAAAAACACAGGTAAAAACAACCAGAAATACACACCCAAAATTAAATCCTGGTGCAACTCCCCTGACTTGTCAAAAATGTCTTAGCAGGTTTTTTACCTAATAATAATTATTACATTCAGTTAACATCCAAAATTGAAGAAAAAGTTTATGGAATAGTGGAGATAATGGGCAACAGGAATACAGACCTTGCAGACATGATTTGGGGCACTGCAACTTAGTTCAAAGTTTTCATCGGGGAGTACTTGCTCTATATTCCCTATGCATCAACAAGTCCTTTCCAGTACTTTGATAAATGACTTTTGGTACGAAAACCTACATGTTTCAAAACACTACAATGTGTGATTTCCAAGGAAAGTAAAGAATACGATTAATATCTGTGCCCAGGTATTCTGTACTTGGATTCACAGTGATCTGTATTCCTTATTACTTTGGAAATCCTAAATTTAAAATCTTGAAAAGGCTTCTTAGTTCTGAGTTACTAATGTTCTTAGGCCTGGTTTAATTCTCTTGGCCTCAGAGGCCTTTGCAGCTACTTTGATTAGAAGTCAGCTGGGATATCTTGCTGAAAGAGAGAGGGCATAAGGCATATTTATTATATATATATATATTATATAATATATATATTTATTATTGTTGCATATGTACTGTCCCTGTGACAGCACCCATCTTATTCTCTAGGAGGGGTGGCCGGATGATTCATATTTTGCCCCAGATTGTTTCCACTTCAGCCAGAAGGCTCATTCCCAAGTTGCACGTGCTTTGTGGAACAACATGGTAAGATTTTTAATGGTTGTATTGGTCTCACCTTATTCACTGAATCCTGCCCTTTGCTGCCCTTGGCAGCAAAACAGCCCCCAGGCAGTAATTTCTCATCTGAATTGTCTTTACAATTGATGATGTGAAGAAAGGTCACCTGAATTGTTAAACTAGTCATATTAAATCGGTAAATCTTGGGGTATGTTAAGGCTGGGGGTGTTGGGACTTCCCTCAGGGAGATGATGCCTGATCAGCAGGTCACATTCATGATATATGGGAATTAGCTCCTTCAGCACCCGAAGAAGCAGCGCATGGAGGCAGCTGCCAGCATTGGTGCAGTGCACTGCCATGGTCTTGCTGTGCTGCAGAGGTGGTTTCCAGTGGTTGGCAACACAGCATTACCCATTGCCCTCTGATAATCATCTGCTTTTCTTCTGTGCACCCGCTTTTTCCCACAGCTGGAGCCCTTAGGGGAAAAGACAGATAATCAGAAGATGGAGGATGAGATTGTTCTCAAATGTCCAAATGCAGTAAGTTATGAGGGTGTCTGTGTTTATGTGGGGGTGCTAGGGTGGCTGGGAATCTGTGTGAGCCTTTACCAACTGCCTGGAGTGCTGCCTCTGTGAGCAGGCTCTGCTCTTCCCCATGTAGATTGTGTCACTGTCACCAAGAGCACTCCCTGTGAGTTGGAGGGCAAGCTCATCCCAGGAGTAAACCTCCTCACAGTCACATGTCACAACTGGCCAAAACACAAGGGAAGGGTGTTTGGCCTACCTAGTCAAGGCCGTTAAGTATCCACACTGACTGACAGAGCTTCAGTGGGAGGAATAGAGCAACAATGACACCAGTCAGCACAGCTTTGTAGATGTCACTGGGGTTGCCTTGCAGTGGGACCACAAGCTTCTTGTTAACCACACACAGAAGGGTTCTGAGTGAATTCTCTAATTTCTGGCTGTATAAAAATATAGCCTTAGGTTTATAATGTTGTTACAAGGATTTTTAAAGGCCGTTTATTTTCTTTCTCTCTTTTTTTTTTAATCCCTTTTTTTTTTAATCCCTGAGATGTATTTGCACCAACTACTAATCATATACAGACATCTGAAAATTGAAGTTTGGAGAATGGAAAACTCCATGCACCTCTGATGCTTTGCATTGACTTAGACTACCTTGTTTTGTAGGCTGTACCGTTCCTGAGGACATATAAGAACAGTAATTACACATACCCTAACCAAACTCCAGTAAGTGACAACATCACCATCCCGCTGTTACTCTGCTGCATCTCTTCCTGTATGGTAACCAAATGAGTCATGTTCTGCACCACAGATGAAATCAGTCTTTGGCCGAAGGGGCTTGGGAGGCTGAGTACATGGTGCAGAACAGGGACACGCTCCCTGAGTTAGACAAAATGCATCCGGAAACTCCTGTAAGAACACGCTCAGACAGCAGTTACCAGTTATCAGTCCAGGATGCTACGCTGTTCTGAGCAACACTGAATATGACTGTTGAATTGAGTAACCAAGACCTGTCTAGTTAACTACATGCTAAAGAGGCTCTGGTTTATCCACCTGGCCTCTGCTGGGAAGATCCTGGTTAGTACTGACTGTATTTGCTATCCAAATGCTATTCAGCTTTCTTCTTCTCCTCAGAATTATGGAAGCCAGCTGCCATGTGAGGACAGGTCCCCATCCTCCCCTCCTGCAACTTCAGGTAGTCTTGCCTGATTTATGTTAAGAGGTTGAATTACTTCCAACTGTCCTTCAAAATGAATGTTGATTTTTGCTGAAATGACTGCTGGACTGTGAAAAACACTGCTCAGAAAGGATATGATTTTTTCAGCAGCTACTTAACAGATACAATGCTATGCTGTCATGCAAGGTAGCTGTCTGACCAAATAGCTCTACTGAACTCACTGCCAGTAGAGCACTTCAAAGTATCTTGTGATAAAACCCAAATTTGAGTGCTGACATGGATTATAAGTGATACCATCTAAATCTTATGGAAAGAAACTGGAAATCCAGCTTCATTCATGTTAATGCAGTATTCAGTTTTTCAAATAACTTCATATTATCTTCTCTTTAGTCCTCTGATGTCTTCTTACAACTTTAATATACTATTCCTGCTTTGTGTAATTCTGCATTATTTTACTGTCACCTTGGTGCTGGATATCATTTGCCACTTACCGTTATTTGCTCCTTGCTCTTCTATCTTTTCAGTAGAAACGTTAACCATGGACATATTGAATAATATGCATATGTTGCTGCTACAATCACACGAGATGAGCTGGAAAGAGCTCCTGATTTATCACTTGGGTATTGAAAAAACAACATGACAGAGCATCACAAGGCACAATGGCACATTTCACAACACAAAATAGCGAAAAAGAATAGCTATTTCCTATCCAGGTTCAACTGCATCTCTTTCCTTTGCAGTGCATTCCCTAAAGCCAGCTGATGTGAAAATTATAGCAGCCCTTGGGGATTCTTTAACGGTAAGAAGATAATGTTTTTACTGTTCTCTTGGTAAAACTACAAATATGTGCCTGCTCTGGTGGAGGAGAAATAGCTATTATACCTATAAGCAAAAATCTGTTCATTCATGGATAGCAGTAAATCCAGCAGTTAGAACAAGAAAGAAGGTGTCAGTCTTCCAGCACTCTATTCCCCCCACACACATATTCACATGCTTTTGAACTTGGGCTAAGACACACACAAATCCTTTGAAGAGGTGCCTGTGTAGTTTGCTGAATTGAAGACAGAAGAGATCAGATGCTGTTGAAACTAATGGGACATAACACAAGGCTTAGACTACCTTGCTTTTCAAAGACTTTTCTAAATAGGAATCAACTGATGAACCTGTCTTTCTCCCTCTGTTCTTTCAGGAACAGAATGCAGCTAAGGGGTGTTGAATAATAGCATTTTATTTATTTGAACATTAATGAGTTAAGGATGTATGGAGGGAGAACCCTCTGACTTGATGCATTTCAGAAGATACTCAGTCTGATTTTCTGTATCAAGATGTAGTTCTTACTGTTGATGATTATTGTTGGTAGCCAGGAAGGAATATGTCTCAAAATCCAGACATTCTATATTCCAGTTACGTCTTTCTGTCTAATGTTTTCATACTGGTCAAGGACTGAAATTCTACAGCCAGGTTAAAGGAAACACTGGACAGAAAGATATAATTGGAACATAGGTTTCTCTGAATCTGAGCCTTAACAACAAAGACATTGTGTGTACAAACCATGAAGCCTTTACAACGCTCTGGCAGACATGTTGCCACAACTCCTACACACAGGAGGCTACTGAAATAAATAGAAGCACTTGAATGCAAATCTGCAATATTAACAAATGAAAGATATTCCATATATGATTGTGGTTGCCGTATTGTAATATCCAGAACCCTGCAGGTGTTTCTGCTTCGAAGTATAGTCTTTAGGAACTTTCATAGAATGTGCAGTGGTGCTTTGCTGTCTAAGAGCTGCATTTGGCCTGTGTGTAGTTATTCTGACGACCAATATTCTGTTAATTCAATAAAGCTTATATATATAAGAAAATGGAGTATTATGGTTTAATCTGAGATAGTAGCAAATAGTCTGCCTGGTCTTGTGCTGTACTGAAGTACTAACCTGAACCCAAATTTAGAATGAAACTACATAATCACAGTTGGCAGGAAATACTCTGCTTCTGAATTTTGGAGGTGTTTTAGGAGGGGGATGTAGCTGCTAACTTGCCTCTTTCTTCAGGGTGTGTGTAGAGAGTGCTTCCTCCTTTCTCTAGTACTGCTATAAGTCTTTCCATTTAGCACAATACTTTTCAAATTGGTATGTAGGTATTATGGTGCTTCTTTCTGATATATGTTTGTTTTCTCTTGTGAGTTCATATAGTGTTTCTTAACATTAGCCAGAAAGTGTCATCTGTTTGATTAAGATATCTTCATCATTGTTGAACAATGCAACCATAAAAGAGTTATTTAGCTCACCTAGACCCATGAGAAGAAAGTCTTTGTTCCACAGCTCCATCATACCTTTTGTGTGTCATATATACAATATGATGCTTGTAAATAACTACAAAAGGTATCGTTGTGTCCTTTAGGAGAAAGGTTGGGGAAAAACCAGGTGCCTTCTAAAGCTTCAAAAGTAAACAAAACAACTATGTAATTCTATTTAAATTAGTAAATTGTATCTGTTACATGTTTGTATTACAAATTACTATTGCATTACTAATTGTGTTTTAATTTCATTTGGTTAATGAAAAATAATGTCCAGGCTGGTACAGGAATTGCCTCAGATACTCTTAAGGATTTGGCCACTCAATACAGGGGACTGTCTTGGAGGTAAGTCTTCAGCCAAGGTGATGAAGAGATGTGTATTCTTTCCTGTAAAGAATACTGTTCTCTTCCACACATTTTGGCTCTTTCAGCTGTCAGAAAGCTGAAACAAAAAGTTGCTTCTCAGGCTAGATTTTCTTGAGAACATGTATCAAGATTCAGGATTTGTCATAAAGATGATGTCATGAAGATTCACAGAGAATGTTTTCAGAGGTGGATTTTAAACTACCCTTTTGATTTCTCTCTTGCTTTCATTTTTGGCTGTTTACAACAGTTTGTATTTCTATGTCGGGATTTCAAGTTGGAAATCTACAAAACTTCTGTAAAATCACTGGAACAAACAAGCTAGATCTAGGTGGTTTTAGAACTTCTCAAAGTTTTCTATTTCTGAACCTTTTGTAGTACCATGGAAAACAGTTTGTTTAACCAGAGGACTTTTACCACATGCAGCACACAGTTGTAAAAGACTTAAGTCGTTTAGTTGTTGTGATGTATCTCAGTTGATGTTGACTGAAGCAGTTCTGTGCTGTATTAATACCTCTCTGTAAGCCAGGGTGTGGCCTCAGTATATCCTCAGACAATAGGAAAGCTGGAGAGAACATATCCACCTGCAGGAAGAAGGAAAAGAGAGCGAGGAGCTGCTGTTGAAGCTCTCTTGTCATCGAGGGGCTCTCTGCATTTGGTGTTGCCTTAAAGTGGTTTCATGAGGCTGGCGTTGGCCTCAGAGCTGTCCTACTAATGTGCAGTACTTAAGGGCTTGATCATTTGAGTATGTATCTATCTCAGGTATTCTTCTGCCACTTGGTGAATGATTGATCATACCCTTCTACATCTGCGAGGTTATGAAAACCTTCTGACAAGCATCTTCACCACTGAAACCGCAGCCATTCTCCCCAGTAGCATTTCCCCTTTTGTCCTCTCCATGTATTCTGATATATTGATAGTTACCAAATTAATCACTGTTTGCTTCTTCCCATGATGTGTGGTCTGTGTCCAGATAAGAGATGAGTGACTGGGATTTCTCTTTCTCATTTTAGTATTGGAGGAGATGAGTCGTTAAAGAATGTGACAACTCTACCTAGTAAGTCAATGCTTTGCTCAATATAATGGACTGATTTCTGACATGTTTACAGAGACCTCTTAAGTATTTCAAAGCTGGTTTAGTGTAATTAACAAGAACTCCCTTTAAAAAAACCCATGTCCTAGGACTAAGGACTAAGACGTGTCCTTCATCAGTGAAGCTGAGAGGAAACAGCTAGAAATTCCCTTACTTTCTTTTCCCTTTCCCTTTTCAACTGCTTGGTGATTGTTGTTTGAATTTCTAAATAAGCTTGCTATGTCCATGCTTGTGATGCACTTCACATTTTCTTTCAATAAATATTCCATCACAGTTTTTTCCAAAAGAAATGTTTGTATAGAGTAAGCCTCTTTGGTAAATAAAGCTGCCTACTCATACGTGTAACCTGAAGAGAACAATTTTCTCTTCACTGAAACATGCAACTTTTCACAGCTCAGTTTACTGTCAATGTAAAGCCACTCTAGCTTCAGTTTGGATCAGCTGTAATAATAAAATCCCATTTCAAGAGGACCACTAAACTGTCCTTTTATGTGTTAACCATATTTTAAGCAGAATGTAACAAGAATATAATTAGAATAAGCAATTAATTGATTCACTTGTTCTCATTACATTTGATAAAACCTTCATTAGAATATGGTTAAATTCAGTCTTTGAGATTAAGATAGTTTTTATGGTGTACAACACGGCCATGTTCACTCTCAACTGTGAATTACCCTGACAACTTCCTTTTGGAAACTACTATGGAAAATGTGGTAGAACTTCATCAGAATCGTGCATCTGAGGCTTTGTTCTTCACGTTTGTCAGTAGTATAAGATTTTTGCACAGCTGTGAAGCAGACCGAGATCCTTTAGCTGAAAACAAGCTGCTGCTGGGCTGAAGGACCCTTCAGGCTTGCTTCACAAAGTCAACATTGTATGACTAAGAATTTTATTTTAGGCTTTAACCACTACAGCATGAGAGATAACTGCACACAAGAGTTCTCAATTTTGCTTATCTTACCCGCTGGTGACAGTGCAGGGCACTGCAAGCACGCTGCTGTCTGCATCACTGCCAGCTGGTGATCCCTCTCACCACTGCGTGGTGAATCCATCTGGTTGACTGGCAGCTGCAGCAGCTGTGCTGTGCTGTCAGAGAGCAAAACTATGGCAGTACTGGTGTGTGCTAGTCCCTGTAGGCAGAGAGCAGATGTAGTCATTTCCCTTCATTGCCATCTTTGTTTTTCAGACATCTTTCGAGAGTTCAATGTTACAATCATGGGCTATTCAACTGGCACCGGGAGTGAGAATGATTCCAATGCATTCCTTAACCAGGCAGTTCCTGGAGCAGAGGCTGAGTATGTAGCTTTTTGTTTTACATTTGTAGGTGATGGATGCTTCAACTAATTGCTTTTCAACTGTCTTGTGTGCTGTCACAACTTGCTCTGAAGAGCAAGCAAAACCAGTCTAGTTGAAAATTGGCTCAAAACCTGTTAAATGTATGGGTTTATTTCATAGCAGAACTTTCAAATGAAACCAACAGTCCTGGTTATGAAATCCACAAGCAAGAAACTGGTTTGGTGGTTTCTACTCTTCCTCTTAAATATCTATTAATTTATCCATTTATCTGTCAAAAAATCTCTGAGAACATGATTTTTTACAGAAATGAGCATGTAGTGAATTGATAAGGAGAAACTAGGAGTAAGAGTAGATTAAATCTTCCATAATTCTGGCCTCAGGTTTCTGGATAAGGAAGCAACAGTCAACAAGAGAGAAGTGAGTTAAAAACAGCCACAGCCTAGAATATTAAGAGAATTGCTAATGATCATACATGGGTTTTGCTGCATTGCAGACCTGGTGCAGTTGCAGCCACTTCTGCCAGTATAAAAGAGATTGTAATGTCTTGAAGTCATTTGACTTTGACTCTTTGCTTTTAGTCGCACCTGGGAGGCTGTATGGTTGTTTTGCTATACTGCTTATCCTAGAAATCCCTGGATACTTATTGAAAGTCAGTGCTGTTTAATTAACAAAACAGATGGCTGCTTGAATTCAGTCATAGTTTGGGCACAGGTTCTGGCAGACCATGCCCGGATTTGACATTGTGAATTGATATTACCCAGACCCTAATTTGTTTGTTTAAAGAAAAATTCATCTTGCTTCCCAAAGGAGTCCTGGAATTGAAGTTCAGAAGCCAAGCGAGGTGTGTGAGCTTGTTGTATCTAAGCAAAGATTGTTAGTTTTTATCACAGGGTTTTATTGCTCTCTTGTAGTCCTTGAGCAACTTCTGACTCATTCTAGCAATTTCAGTAAATGCTTGGATTTCCTGACAGTAATAGTGTGCTAGGTGCCCTGGTACATCCTACAGCCCCCCATTAACTGAGGGGAAGGCATTTTGTTTCCTGGTGATGACTGAATGTATCTGTGTATGTCAGTGAAATGTGCATCAGCCATTAATGAGAATTTATTAACATACTTCTGTATGCAGCATATATCCAGATTACCTTGAAAGAATGAGATAGGGGCCTGTCTTGTACTCTGCATCAGTTAAATCCTAAACAGGCCTTTTGGAGTGGTGGGAGGACTTGAGACAGGACGCAAAACCTCTTAAGTTGCCATTATGACTTAGAGCAACTTGCATCAGCAGCAACCGAGGCATTAGTATGAAATAGTTATTTGTTCGCTGTATGAAATGAGTCAATGGATGTCAGTCTAATGAAGAATTGCCTACTTCATCTATAACAATTAGTCTTCTCTCTTCCCGCGCAAGCAACTGGACTGGATAAACATGATGAACTGGAGCTATCCTTGTTCTGTAACCATATTTTGTAAACATTCAGCAAGGAGATATAGTACCAGATTTCTGCTTGTCTTCTATTGTTTCTCTGTCTCATAACTCTCTGTAGAAAGGTGTACAAAATTAATATCCCCGAGCTCTGAGATGCTTCTTTTGGGGGTTCTGTTCTATCATGTTTTGGCTCTTGATGTACCTGAGAAGAAGAATGTGTCCTCATTGACAATTGAAATGTATTGCAACACACAGAAATGCTTCTCCTGCTTTAGGTATTGGCTTTGGAATGATGATGATGCAATCCAGCATTTATTCTTCATCAGCCAAAAATATCCATTTTCCAATGATTCATAGGGCAAAAAAATTCCACCAGCTAATGCTGGTATTTAAGAATTTTTAGCTGGGCCTGTCTTGCTTTATGGTGCTAATCTGGAAAGTGCTTTCCAGAGGTGCTGGAACCTTTCTGAAATCAGATAATTTTGCAGCCTTACCAGCTTTTGGAAACCCCTTTGGTATAAGGGTTTGTTAAAATGAAATCCATGGCTACTCTGAAGAGCAGTGAACTTAATGGCAACATAGCAACGCAGGTCCCATTCAGCAAAATAGTCCAAAGTCTATCTGCGTTCATTGTTAAAGGGTTTAAGCATGTGATGGAGTTAGGAATAGATCTGAAGAATGTTGCTGAAACAAAGCCTGGCTGAGACCTCTGATTTGATATGAAAAAAAAAAAAAGGACGTTAAGGAGAAAACCAGTGACAAGAACTGTGAATATCTGTATTTCCCATTAGAAAACTGTTTCCATTGATCAAGATCTAAATTTGGTTGAAACTGCAGTTCAAAGATGTGTGACTGCTAGCACTGTTTTCATTCAAGATGTTGTTAGATCTTACTGACTGCATTGGCCCGGGATGCATCACCACCTCACTGACTGCATGAGAAATCAAAGATCTTGTGAACTGTCGGATCAATAAGTGGTGTTTTTCCTCTGGATCAATTTTTAAGTCAACGCCCTAGATTTGGGGTTTCCACAGTAAGGACAGAAGGAAATTGTGAGCACTTGTGGCTTGTGATAGGTTTGGAATATAAATAAGTCAGTTATGACATTGGACAAGGGTAACTGTGATCAGAACTATTACATGCTTACAGTGCCTGTGTCACAAGTAGATGTATGACAGGACTCATTCCCCAGTAGATACCCTTACGTCAGTGTTAGATCAGTGTTCAGCCAGAGGAAGGTGGTGAGAGGTATCTCTTTTTCCTACAGTAAACAAAGTATTGCAAAGGAGAGCTAAACTCTGGTTGCCATACAAAAAAAGTGCCGTGCTTATTAATGTCAGCTGATATGCTCCCAGAAATGATAGACTGTCAGTTAGAGCCTGGAGGGAGATGCAGCTCATTCCATGCTACAGAGCTGCCTGGAAGGCCAAAGCTTTCTGACCACGGTCCCTTTATGCACATTTGAGGATCAACATGTAAGGGCAGTCAAACAAAGTTGAAGCATTCAGCTTGGGTAACCCAAATCTCATTGCACTTGAGATATATGTGTATATATATATATAAAAGAGAGAGAGAGTGCTTATCTGGCTATTGAAACACAGCGAGCCTGTCAGCTTGTCTGAGTAATCATGAAAGTTTCTTGGATTTTTAATTACCCTGGAAAAGTTATGTGCACAGCTGTTACACATAGTGGAAAATTAAGTATTGACTGTGGGTGCAGGCCAGAGAAATGAGGGAGAGGTGCACAGTGAACTCTGAAACACCTAATCTTTGCAGGGGGGTGTTGCTCAGGAGGCCAGCTAAATATTGGAACTGGGGGTTCTCTTGTTTTAGTATACAAGGAATAAGTTGTTAGCAGCCTAGTTCTAAACAGGCCATCTGCTTACAAACATTACCATGCCTGGGTTTTCAGCTGTTTTAGGTGCTAAGCATTTTAATAGGAGCTAAGCTTATGGTTCCAGATTCAAGTTCAATTTGGTGTTGATTTTCTCATCAAAATGTAATCTGATCACAGCAACATAAGTATTGTATTGTCTTCTCACTCAACATTTCTGATATCTGCAACTTCTTTTAAGGTGTCTGGAGAATGTTAATGTCGATCTCTAAATATGGATGTTTCTTTCACTCACTAGTTGTCCTTCTTTACAGGCACTTACCAGCCCAAGCAAGAAATCTCCTGAGACTTATGAAAACTGATGATGTAAGTTGTTTGGGACTCCTTTAATCTTACAGCATGAATAGAAATAGGTGTTGCTTCACATGATAGATCCACCTGCAATGGCACCTCTGCATATCATGAAGTGAGAGAAATTCAGGCTCATTATTTTCTTCTTTATTGCACAGAGAATTGACTTCAGTGCTGACTGGAAGCTCATAACTGTGTTTATTGGAGACAATGATCTGTGCAACTATTGCAAAGACCCTGTGAGTAGTAGAACTGGTTAACTGAAACTGTAGTGGGACTGTGGTGTCAATGTAGAAACACATCAAGGGAAATCTATGGATCCTTAGAGGCCTTCACAGAGATCATGTGAGTTATACATGGGCTGCTGTATGTTTTGATGGGGGTTGTTGCTGACAGTACCCTGATATAAAATGTTACCAGCAACAGAGTAGGATGGTTCTGTTTTCTGTGGCTTAGTCCAGGGTCAGAACCACTATCTTTGCTGCTGTCTTTTGATATGAGCAAAAAATGGAAGGGAAGAAGAGCTTCACTCCTCTGATGTGTAAACTGCTCTGCTGCTAGCATGGCCTCTTTAGACATCCAAGAATGGTAGTGATAGTTCAAAGCAGTACAATCCTACAATTGTCATCACCCCATAACTCACAGTAGGGACGTGCTAGGAGCAGGTGAAGGTATGTATAAGAGGACTTGCTGCAGTGCTCAGTCTTACTTAAAGTTTATGCTTCTCTGGGTTGTAGAGAAGCCTTTAGGGCTGCCATAAGGAGATCATGGGAGTTGAGTGGGCAGGTGGCAGGGAGAGGCCACCTTTCACCACCAACTCTCACTTTCTTGCCTTTAATATGCTAACTTCTTATGAGCATTTTCAGTTTTCCTGCAACCCCTTCTGCTTGCAAAATTTGCTGCTTCTGAAGAAGCCTTGCTAGGCATCTTTGCTGCTGCTGCCAAGTTTTATAGCTTTATTTATAGCTATGACCTTGACTAGCAATGATTTCACCTAATTTTATGAGAGCTTACCAGCTGGTTGTGAGCACACTTATGGGGGCTTGGTTTATGCTGTTCAGCATGCATTCAGATTAGATTCCTTCCTGCATTTTTACATGAAGGGCCCAGTGGAGTTGGGTTAAACATACTGCTACTCAAGAAGGTTTATTTTAAATCCAAAATTTCACCAAACCTTTCTACATTTTAGATCGATTTTTATGCTTGAAATCCCTGGTCTTTAGAAAGAAGCAAGAACATTTTACTAACCCCAGTGTTGTATGGCAGAAGGAAGTGAATTACTGCGATTTTCCAGCCTCCCAACCTAAATGTCTTAGCAGTAATATCTTCTGTTTCTATCAGGAACACTACTCAGCTGGGAATTACGTCAGAAGGATCCAAGAAACTCTTGATATTCTGCACGAGGAGGCAAGTGATGACTGACTGATGCTAGCTTTTCTGTTTGCTTGATTTTGGGGATTTTTTTTTTCCATTCTGGTACCAAACATATGCTGTTGACTTGTACAAAAACATTTTCTTTTGTCTTGTCTATCTGCAAGTAGTGACTTGCAATCTGAAATGACAGATAGTAACACTGAACCATGGTGTAGGAGAATGATTACAAGCTGAGTTGGGAGAGTGTGGTGGTGGGGTTGTTGATTTTTCATTCTTTTAAAATTATTTTTTTTCCTTCCAACAATGGAGAAAGTGAAGGGGTGTTAAATCGTTGTACTGCAGGGTAGAATAAATGCACTGTGGGCTTTGTAACCAGTTTCTTCTAAGCTAAAGTCTGACTACCTTCCAGGTTCCCAAAGCTCTAGTGAGTCTGGTTGATGTGTTGGATATCCTCCCTCTGAGACAGTTATTTGTGGATACTCAAGTTCAGTGCCCCACTTACCTGGCAGAGTAAGGCTCATTTAACTTCCTTTTGTTCCTGAGCTTACTGCTTGTGATGGTAAAGCATGTTCTTGTTCTATGCTTCTCTCATCATTTGAATTAATGTTCAAAGGTAAGAGCACAATCCTGTGGACTTCCTATGCAGTGCTGACATCATCACCCTGCATTTCCTTCTCTTGGCTTTGACCCAAGTGTTGTCAGAAGACCTATGTATTTTTCATATCTAGAACTGTCCATAATGTATACCTCACTGAGCTAGGGTTAAAGTTTCTGATACAGGGTTCTTCAGGATGGGGTTGAAGTCTGCATACATTTGGATTTGCATGCCTTTTGTGGGAACCTGAAGTATTTGCAGAGTAGACAGATGTCTCCTGTTTCAGAGGCTTTACTGCAATGGGTAACTTGTATTATTTGCTGACCTTTCAGACAGGGACAAGTTCTCTGTCTTGGGAATGCAAATGTTGATTGGAAAGGTATCAGCTCAGAGGTAACACAGACAGTACATTTCAAAGACCTGTTTTCTAGTCCCAGGGGGACTGGTGGGCACCTCTGTCAGTCTGCAGGGCCTTTGGATGCCAGGATGTAATTAATGCAACGAACTATCCTCTGTGTCATGTGCATTACTTTGATATAACTGTGCCTAAACAAAAATTACTTAGAGTAGTATCATTGATGCAGAAAATAAGACTAAGGATTGAAATTACAATAGCAAGAACAACAAGATGTTTTCACAGAAACATGACTGTATGGGTTTCCTTATTACTCCCATGACATGAGGACATTGGGTGGCAAATGGTGACATCTACATTATCAGATGTCTAACTCTCTCAATTCCCATTTTCTCCCCCACAGTAATCTGTGTAGCTGTGTTTTCACGGGAGAAGAAAACTCAGAAAATATCACCATGGTGAGGGAAGCCACCAGAGCTTACAGGGTATGTTTATCAAGAGTGATACAGTTACTCTGTTTCCAGTTGAGGTGAGATCTTGATTACCAAGCAAGTCAGTGTTTTATCATATCAGTATTTTACACAAATGAGCCCTATAAACTAAGCAGGAAGTTATTTGAAGCTACCCAAAACACCACGTGACCAAAACTAACAGCAGAGCTCTTCAGAGAAATTCCATTTCCTTGTAAAGAAATGAATAGGTGGGAGCTTAGTCACCAAAATCCTGTCCCTGTCAAACTGTTGCACTATTGTGTTCCAACCTTCTCAGCCAGACACCATTTGCCAACATCTGTGGTTATTTCAGTTTACACGTAAAACTTCCTTTTGATTCTCGGGCTTTCAAAAAACCAAACCAAACAAACCAGTTATGATGTAGAGATGTTGCTAGAGTAATGGCTGTGGTTTTTTGTTTCTTGCAGCTTGGCATTCAGAGACTAATAGAGTCTGGCAGATATGACACTCATGAAAATTTCACAGTGGTCATCCAACCTTTCCTCCAAAATGTGGAGATTCCTCTTGGTCAGGTATGGTATAAAGTGACTTCTCCATTTAAAGGACTAAGTGTGGGTATCTAACTTGTAGAGACCACATGCAAAACAGGGCTTTTCTTCTTAGAACTTGTTGCTTTTTGGTATAGTACAACAGATTTCTTCATATCAGTTCTTAGTTTTACATATTATGCTGTTGAGATCAATTACTGTTTTGGAAAATGAATCAAAACCTGATTTAAGAGCTTTCTTTGTGTATGTTCTTAAGGGTACATAAATATTTTTCTTTCTGAAAATACAACATCTTTTAATAAAAACCAGCGTTATTAACTTACAGTACTTATAGCAACATATCAGAATTGCTCAGTGGAGACTACATCATCAGCTCCCCTTCATGTCCCATAACTCATTCTTCTGTGTCTGACAGAACAAGAAGTTCGTCTATGATCTGGTGAAAGTAGTTTTATGTAGTTCATACGTATATGTTTATGTATGTTTCAGTTCTTTGAGTGGCAAGTTCCAGTAAACTATAAATCTAGTAAAAGACCCAAACCCTCTCTAAAACTGAAACTGCATTTGCTAAGTTTCATATACATCTGCACTTCCTCATCTCACCTGGAACTAAGAGCAGGTGGGACATAATACTGAGCAGGGATTACTCTGGTATAATTGAACCGGACTAATCCTGAAAATGTTCACAATATCTAGTAAAAGTTTGAAAAGTCCAGATGCTGCTACAGACAAATTTGGAAAACTGACTGAAAGCTTCACAGGAAAAACAGGCAGTTATGTGTGTGTGAAGCTGGTGCCTGTGAAAAAAATCATCCCTAGGGATTTTGGTACTGAGCATAGGAAACACAGAAATAAAAACAGAAGAAGCAAAATATTTCTGAACTTTTTTATAGTCTCACAAGCATTAGTTCAGATTTTAAGAAAGTTCAAGATACTGTTTTTCCTTTTTCTCTCTCACAACATTCAGATGTTCCTGAACTGAAAACTTTGCCTCCACACTTGGCAAAAGATATGATACAGATGCAAAAATTGGCAGTAGGTCTCTAAAAGGCAAGTCCAACCACCACAAATCAAGACCTGCTCGAGTTTTGAGGAAGGACTGCTCTGACCAAAAAAAGTTGTGTCAGTCGTCTGTGGCCCTAATCTCAGTATTTGTGTGAAAACCAAGATATTTAAATTTCCAAACTCCATTTCCTTCAAATGTTCAAGTATCTGTATTAAAGTACAGCTTTACTCAGACTGGAGACTGCACTGGTGTGCTTAGTCAGCCTAGCTGCCTTCTTTTGAACAATTACTTGGTTCTTGCTCCTTTCAAAACTCATAGCTGTGCCAAAGCATTTGGGCTCTGTTCCTTCTGCTAAAGCCTCATAAGAAGCTTGTTACCATGTAAAGGTACTGCAGAACATAATGGTGCCTGTGGTGCCAGTTCTGATGACATGCAGAGGAGAGGAACTCATCCTTATTTCAGAACCTGAAGGGGAACTGCACATGTAACTGAAAATGGTGGGGTTGCTGCTTCTGGGTGGATCTGCCCATGGAGACACATAATTAGCTAAGTGTTTCTGTAGCTCATGGATCTGCTGAGGTACAGTTTGTATCACCAGACAATCATGGGCCTTTCTGCAGTGGAGCAAGGAAAACAAATAGCATTAATGTCTCATTACTGACTTTCATCCGGTCTCAGCAATCCCAAGCCACAATTGTGTGGATTCCTCTACACTCCAATGTCCTTTATGCTTTCTTTTGTAGGATGGGCATCCAGATGTCTCCTACCTTGCACCTGACTGCTTGCATCCCAGCCAGAAAGGCCATTCTCAGCTTGCCAAGGCTCTCTGGAATGCCATGGTAAGATGACAGACTCTGCACATAATGAGGTCTTTACCTAGACCTGACTACCATTAAAATGATCTCTGTAATAAGCATTGCAATTAAGGCCTGGATAGCACTGGACCTGGTGTTTGTATCTTCTTAGCTAGTCAAATACCCTCTGTTTTTGGCGCTGCTCTCAGCCTAGAATCTCCTGGTTCTTAAAGTGTGTGGGGAGGAGAGGGATGCTCTAAGTGCATGATCACAGTCATTTGTGACTTCAGCTGAGCAACTTCGAGTCTACTTCACCCACTGTCATGCAAGGCAGGATAGCATTTAATAAGCATGATATTTCTGTGGGCTGGGATGGGAAAAAACCAAATAAAGAATTGTAACTGCGTACATCAATTTAAAATGGGTTACTTAGAAGTTTGTTTTAAATCTGTGTGTTGGGAATGTCTCATTAGGAATTAAAGTGGCTTTAATTCATTTCAGCTTTACTACTTTTGGTAATGAGTAAAGCTCAATAAAAATAAGTCATTAAAGGTTGCTTAAGCAAACCCATTTTACTTAGCATTGCTGTGCAGGAGGAAGCCATATGCAACTGGAGGCAGTGTCTTGGATCTTGAATTTAACTTCTATATACTTTGGGGTAATATCTTAACAGCTAACATGATTGCTTGCAATCATCAAGCAGTACCTCTAATTAGATTTGGGTTTATCTTCTACACGTAAACAGCCTTTTGTTGGAGATGCCATCATGCAGCTTAGCTATAAAAAATGAGGCACTTTTAACCATCTTTTATGCAAGAGAAGAGAGTTTACGACCTTGTCTTCTGGCAAAATTCCAAGGTACTTCATGTGCCTGCCAAAATCCTTCAGGAGTTTAAACTGATCCCACTGTAGCTTTCCACTTCCCATTTTAAGCCTCTTTCTAGAGTTGCTCTTTTGTTATGCAGTTGCCATGTTCTTTCTGAGAAGTAGATGCATTTCAGCCTTGGGTAAATCAAGGTCTGTAAATACAGGCAGCTTTATATAGATTTGAAAGGTATATTTAGTTTGTTTTGGATTGGAATTGTTATACAAATTTAAGATGAGCTGACATGGTTACAGAGTAGATTCTTTTGTCTTTGTTTGCAGTTACAGCCTGTAGGCCAGAAAGCTGACTCATTTGATTTCACGGCTGACATCGTCCTTGGCTGTCCAGCTCAGGTAAATATACCCACATTGTGGAAGCTGGCTATCAGGAGGCTGTGCCTGCTTGTACTTGCCACACAGAGCAGTGGTTCCGTATATCTGGAACAAGTTTACTTAAAGCTTTGTTCTCTGCTTACCTCTGAGTGGCAGGTGGTCTCATGTAGGTACCTGCTTTGGTGTCCCGTTGCCGTTTTGCTGTGCCATGAATACTGATTAACAACATGCTGATTTGTGTGTTTTCAGTTGTAGCAGAGGTTGTGTTTTGTTGTTTGTGAAGTACAGATGCAGCTCAAGCAGCAAAAATGAGAAAATGCTGCATTAACTTTCCTATCCAAATCAATGGGGTTTGGGCACCACAGCAGATTTGAAAAATCCAGATTTTGTTATCTCTTGAATGAGTAGCAGGTTGGTTTTTCTGGTCTAATCCACAGCAGGGATACTTCAGAGTCTTTGGAAGCTGCTTCTGTAGTTACAAAACAAGCTGCTGAACTTGCAGTACAGTTGCTAGGTATCGGCACATGGAAATGACCACTGCAGGCAGCAATAATTGGCTCCCTTTCTTCAGCAGTTTCAATAAGGAGGTTGAAGAACTGAATAGATCAGAGAGTTGAGTTGCTCTCTCAGTTCTGGAGACAGGTGTTCAAGTTATATGCGAGGATTTTGTCCATACTGTGTCCATCCTGTCAGAAAAGGAAGATTTGCTGAGTTATTAATGAGCATGTTTCAGAAGTCCTCATATGCATTCAAATTGATCATACTTCCTTTACCCAGTAATCTTTCCAGGTAGTTTAAATTGTCAGCAACTTCTTCACTGCCAGATAATGTGGATTTTATACTTCTTTCCCTTCATCTGCTCTTATTTAAACATGTTGCTGTTCAGAAGTAGGCAAAGAAAAGTTTTATATCCCTTGAAAAGCTATGTGGCCATTGTTTGCAGAAATGGTAAGCCTGCAGTGCTTTAAAAAAGTCATTGATAGAAGTGCCACTAGCTATGGAAATTTATTTGTTTGAGGCAACTCCATGTACAATAAAAGCTTACTGTCTAATTTTAGTGATTTTTAAGACCTCCTTATGCAGATACTGGAATTTTTCTTAATTGACATAAGTGGGCATCCAGGCGAGATTTTCTAGCCTATACAATGTGCATGTCTTCCTCAATGCATGCTGCATTGGTAGGGGACAAAAATAACTATGCAATCTCTACAACCTCTCTTAGAGGAAAAAATCATGCTTTCAGTAAACAATCTTTCATCTCCCTTCTGCTGACACAGGAGATCTGCCCAGGTTTGTCTAGACTTTACATCAGTGTCTCTTGAAAGGACTAAACATGTATTAAAGTCTAATTGTGGAAGGTTAGGAGAGGAAAATGTTAAACCACAGTTGACATCTGGCATATGTAATTTTAGCTGTAAGGTTCTAAACACAAATTTTGTGAGTTTTAAGGAAAGAGCATGATTTCAAAATCCAGATTCCAATTTTGCAACTCAGGCAATTACTTTCTTAGTGATATGATGCCTTGATATCACTTGCTATGGTTTGTGCCATGTGCTTATTGCCCAATTTCCCTTATTTTTGTTTCCTCTTTCTCCAGAACAAACCATTCTTGGGAACATACAAGAATAGCAACTACACACCTGTGGAGCCCACTAGAGAGCCAATAGAGGTGATTGTTGCATCTTGTGCTGCATTTTAGGCAAACTGTGCAAAGCTGCATCTGGTGGCTGCTAACACATCATACTGAATTTATAGATTACATAAACTATTACCAGTATTCGAAAAGGGGAATCTATCTTGCATCACACTTTTTCCTGTGTAAATAAATGTTTACCTAAAAGCCGAACAAAATTAACCATATTATTGGTGCAATTGTATAGGTAAGTAACCTGGGATACATTATTAATTCAGATAGCAAGTTCCACACAATATGGAGAAGTTAGCCTAGAATCCTAACCCCCAAATGGAGTTCAGGAGGTGCGTGGATCATACTGTCAGGCATGTGGTGTTAACTAACTCTTAGGGATTGTCCCATGCAGGGTCAGGAGTTGGACTCTGTAATCCTTGTGAGTCCCTTCCTACCTGGCATATTCTGTGATTCTGTGACTCTGTGATCTGAGGAAGGTTTAGTTATTCTGTTCTTGAGCTGCTGTACTTCCATACACTCAAGTAAGCTTAATCTGTAGAGGGCAGTCACATTTACATATTGAAAATGTGGCCAGATACAAAGGTGATAGGAATTCCATTTGCAAAGGGACTCAATTTCCTCCATGACTGAGCAACTACCACTAGGTAGATTAAACAAGCTGCAGAAACAAACACTGTGTGTAGGACTTGAAGCCATTTTCTGCTGGCAGTCAAAATGGGCTGGGATAGTTTGGCTTACTGGGGGTCCTCATGACTAGCCCAATTATCAAAATCTCTGTGTGCCTTGAGGTTTACAAGGAGCAACAGTTATTGTTTTAGCAAGCTATAGTTTGCGGAATTGCAATGGGATTTTTATCTGTAAAGCTAGAGTTATATTTTTAGTGGGTAATTCTTGCGCTTCCACTGAATCTCAACAGCAACAGCTTTTGAAGTGATAAAGGAAAGGAACAGCAGATAGGGAGTAAAGGAACAGTTTCCTCTCTGATCTAAAAATAAGCCCAGCTGTCCTTTCTAGCCTCTGCAGCCAGACTTCAATGGCTGATAATGGAGCCTATTACACCATTTTTTGCAAGAATAGATGAATTTGTTGTGATGCTTTTTAACCCTAACCATGCTTTCTGAAGACCATTGGTCCGTGTAGTTTTACTCTGAATGGCAGAATTGCGCAATCACGCAATAATTGAGATTGGAAGGGACCTCAGGACCTCCTGCTTCAAGCAGGGCTGGCCCTTAGATCAGTGTAAGCAGCTGTCTTTGCTCTTGCAGGGACTGGCCATTATAACAATTGTAGTTTTTCCCATGCTGCCACCTTAGCTAGTATTGTTCTCATTAGCAAAATGCACGGGTGGCACATTTATCTGCTGTCTCTGCTGGTGAACCAAGATGTTCTGCCACGGGTGGTTGATTCAATTTCTTCAGTTGGTGGAATACATATAATAACTATTATATCACCTATAGAAATATATGGTAAAGTACAATTATTTAGAGCCTGACAGTTTTCTTTAAAACTTCAAAGTTTTTTCAGGGAAAGCAAGCCTTTTTTGAAAGTTTCTGGGAAAAGAATAGGCTTCTAGCAAAGAACATGGGGAATGATAATATACTAATAGGATCATTAAGGTAGGAAAAGATGTCCAAGGTCATCACATTCAACCTTTAACCATGCCCACGAAACTATATTGCAAATTTCCAGGTCTGCTTTGTTTTTTGTACACTTTCAGGGATGGTGACTCCACCACTTCCCTGGGGAGACTGTTCCAATGCTTGAGCACTCTTTCAGTGAAGAAATTGTTCCTAATATCCAGCCTAAATGTGGTGCAACTTAAGGCCATTTCCCCTTGTCCTTTTGCATGTTACCAAGGAGAACAGGCCAACTCTTACCTCATCACAATCTTCTTTCAGGTAGTTGTAGAGAGCATTAAGGTTTCCCCTGAGCCTCCTTTTCTCCAGACTAAACAATCCCAGTTCTCTCAGCCACACCTCATAGGACTTAAGTTTTAGTCCCTTCACTGGATAATATAATAATACATTAATAATATAATACATCAATATAACATTATAACTTTGCTGAGGATTTTATTGTTTATTTGTATTTTGTTGGGGGGGGCAGGGGAGGGTTGCATCTGATATCTTGTAAGACAAAGCAAGACTTCAAACCTGGAGACCCTACCTCCTAGGTCATGGACAAAATCTCCAGGCTGTAGAGAAGAGAAAAAATTAATCCTCCTTATGGAATTTTGTCATGAGCAATGTTTGGTGATGAAGTGTTTTGCTTTTGGAAAAAAATTATGCTTTGGCTAGAAAATGTCACCAGAAGTAATTAATGTTTAGATAGTATTCCACAAAGAGGAGGAAAAGACTGTTGAGCTATATAGGCACCGAACTAGGATTTGTGTCTTAACTCAGTTTTGCCCTTCACTGTACCACTAAATCAGGTATGAATTCTGTATTATCTTTTAACCACAAGGTGAAACAATTTTATAACTTGCCATTTCAGAATTGGGGCAGTGAGCTATCGTGTCCTGAACAGTCTCCATCTAGTCATGTCCCAACATCAGGTAAGAAAGAACTCCTAAGCTAAATCAAATATAGGAAGGATTTAATCTTCTGGTTTTAAAAACAGTAAGATGTTGAAATGGCACATCCTAGATGGAAAGTAAACAATAAAAGCTGGTATATTTAGCAACAAAGGAAGAAGGTCTGTCTTGCCATACACAGTAACTTCTGCATGACAGCAGGTGTGCTCTCTGTGGATAAATGTGATCACATTTATCATACTCATGTATCATATACATTATTTATCATACAGCAACATGGCAGATTGAAATTACCTAGGAAGGTTAGTGGCTCAGCAATTTGGAACCTATACAAGTGCTGTATGTATTTGGAAGGCTTTACAGGGAGATTTTTGATTAAAATATATTGATCTATGACCCAAACCTGTAAGCCAATTAAAAGAGATGCAATGTATGCATCTGCAAGCATATCTAGTCTGTTTCCATTTTTTCCTAAGCTCTTTTAAGTTCCAGCTTTCCATGTTAGTTGAATACACTGATGCAAGCAATGGAAAGGAGGCATAAACCTTTTGCAGAGCTGACACACAGAACTTGAACCTCGTTCTCCCTAAAAATGCCATCAGATTGGAACCTAAAACTTGCATCTTTATTCTGGTAAACAGCATCTTGTCAGTAATCCTGCTTTTATTCTCCTACTGTCTTTTAGTACATGAGCTACGACCTGCTGACATCAGAGTCATAGGAGCACTGGGAGATTCCCTGACTGTGAGTACTGCAGCATTCCCACGTTTAGAATGAAAAGAGCAATTGTCAATTTCTACCTAGATGTTGTCACATCAGGCATCATCAGATAGGAAGCAAATTGCTTTGGCTTGGCAAACCAAAATTCATCTACCTGGTTCCCTTTGCAAAGAAATAGCCTGGAGGGATATGAGTGACATTGGAATTGTGTAATCCAGTAATGAATAATTCAGGCCAGGACAGAAATGGGATCCTATTCTCTACTGCACACAGTTTATTCAAGTGGTTTTGAAAAGGGAAGTGGGTGCCTTGTAGGAATAGTCTTTTCTGACATAAAAAAAGGTAGAAGCAATTGGAATTTTTTGTGTAATGAGAGATTTTGCTGAAAATTCCCATGGAAATAATTGATTGCGGAATGAAGTGCTTCTCACTTGAGATAATTCTAAAACTTCTATATTTCAGAATTTTGCTTTCAGATGTTGCTTCCTGGATTAGACATTTTCCAGTTAAAGCTCTGATGTATTTCAAGTGCCAAGGAAAGCAAGCTGAAAAGAAAAAATAAGGCAAAAAAAAAAAAAAAAAAGAAAGAAAAAAAGGCCCCAGAAAAGAAAAGAATACTGCAGTTCTGCACTGAAGTTTTCTGAGAAAAAGTTCCAGAATTACACAGCACTACAGAATTGTTCTGGCATGGGATGAAAGCAAACATTTGTGTCAACAGTTCCCATGAATTTTAACTCCCGAGTTAAACTGATGCTCATTCTAGCAGCTTCAGCTCGTGTTGAGCTCAAAGAGAGTTGAAGGGACTGAAGCCCTTAAATGATCAGGCTTATTTTACAGGCTGGTGTGCATGTCTTCATTATGCATCATGCACCTCCTCATTAGCTTTGAAACTGATTTTGCTTGACCTGATGTAATCCTGGCTTTCCCCCCCTGCTGCTGAGCTTTGAGCTTTTCTTAGAAGACCTCAGTAAAGACCTACAACTCTCCCTCCTATCCATTGCAATGACTCTTAAAATTAATTGCTTTATTTCCTCCCCCACATCTAGACATGTGCACTAGCAGATAGCTCTTATTTTAAGAATTTTAATTCTTTTACTAAGGGCCACACTATGATGCTTGAGGTCTCTGTCTCAAGCTAAGCAAGGCAGGTTCTCATATTGCCATTATTCATGCAGTTCCTGTTATTTGCCATTGCCACAGCAAGGCGTGATTGGGGGCTTTATTAAGTGGTTTATCTGGGGGGCCAGAAAAAATGACAGAGCATTTCCCACGCGTGTACACATGCACACGCTTCCTGCACATAAAGTACACCAGCAGCATTGTGTGCTTTTTAGTGCATAACCATCCCTGGCACAGAGGGACTGCAGCAGCAAAGTCCACTAAGGCATTGATTTTCCTCCTGGTATTTCCCACAAGATCCCTGAATGCAGTCAGTGTCTATGCCTGAGTTGCTACCATGGCTTTTTGAAGAATACAAAATTAAGTGAAACCACTAAGAAACCATAAAGCTGTAGAAGGAACCCCTTGATGGAGGTCTGTCCCAGTCCTGTGAGCTACTCAAATTCATCACAAAGGTCTTTGTTCTGACAGCTTTGTGTATTTATTTATTTAATTTTGAAAGATAATAAAGTTCACAGTGCAGGAAGGAAGGCTGTTCTCAGTCTAGATGCACTTGGAGATAAATGAAACTGAGCAATTCAGTCATGTTGCTGGCTAGAATGCATCTCTCTGACTTCTTAACACCAATGCACAGTGAAAGCAACAGATATGCCAACATGCTTATCTATATTGGCAAAAAAAGTCCTGTCATCAAGTCCTTGTCAAGTCTGTATGTTAGTCTAGCAGACTGGATCCAGGAGAGAAAAAGTGGATTCTACACCAAAGATTTGTTTTCTTGGTGGACTAAAAAGCAGCTCTTCTGATTTATGTACAGCTAAAACTGGTGGGGAATTTTTCATCAGTGTTTAGGTCTTTTTTTCCTGGATTATTAAGTCTCTCAGAATCATCTTTCTTCAGGAAGTACCAGGATGAAGCATTTTCCATCAGAAAAATCCAAACAAATACAAAGCAGTTCATGTTAGTCTGGGTCCCACTCGGTTGCTAAAATAGTAGTTTTAAAGCCTTATGTCCTTGACCTTACACTGTGATGTCCTCTGGCTCGACTATATCTCCTCTGATGCTCCATGGTCTGATGTCTGGATGAGTTGCTTTTGCATATGAGGGGAAGCTGTGAAACTGAAGCATGAGAGATGTATCTCTCATCCCAGAGGCCAGTGTGTGATGATGAATAAGGACATGGAGCATTTATTCTGAAACTGGTATATTGCAAAAACTTGGCTGTTTACAGAGTAGTGTTACCAAAATTCTTCAGCACTTTCAAAATGTGATGTGTGTCTCACCTGAATTTGTAGGACTTTTTCCTATTAGTATTTTATAATTGTTTTTCCCATCTTTTCCAGACTGCAGTAGGAGCCAAGGCACCTGACCTAGAAACAGACTGGAGGGGACTTTCCTGGAGGTGAGAATGCTCGTTTTTGTCTTTCTCTGTTTTTGTCCACACAGTTAGAAGTGTGTGGGTCACCTGGTGAAAATGCAGGGGTAGGATAGGTAAGGGTTGGAGGAGTCAGGACTAGAAGAGAAAGGGAATGATTCCTGTGGGCTTTTTTGGTGTTTGTTTTTGCTATTGCAAAGCAGACAAAGACAATGCACATCAGAGGGTGTGAATCTCAATATCCATGCTAGAGTGGAAGGAAACTGCCTGCTTCATATGGGTGGGCATATGGTTCATAAGTCTTTGCACGTGCATATGTTCTTTTCTATGCTCTTTCTTTCCCCCTTTGTATGTATCTGCAGGCATAGATTATTTTCGGGAGGGGCTGCCTGAAGTGGTGTAATGGTGTGTTGGCTACGCACACAGATAAGTTTTAAATAGTAGAAGCAGAGGATCTTTTCAGAATCAACATTGCAGAATTGCAGATAGATGGTTAATGAGCATTTCATGCAGTCTCTTCTGTGCATAACTGCACATAAATGAAGTTTCAGCAAGGTAGTGTGGAGCAACTTTAGTGAGGAAATATGCTTTTTTTGTGGGGGGCATCCCAGCATTTTCATGTGAAAAATCAGTTCTCCAAGTATGCGCTGTTCACAGCCTGAAGGTATAGCTCCTATCTTAGCTGATGCCCTTCTTTATTTAATGTGAAATTTCCTTTCACTACTTTCCCTGAATTCTTGTGGATTATCTCCTTACTATTTGAAATTAGTATTTTCGTTGGGGACTCTTTCTTGCTGTTTGGGCTGCTGCAACAATATATGGTGGCAATAAGGCAGATGGTTGCAGGATTAACCCTACTTGGTGATTTTTTTCTTTCCATTTGTAGCATTGGAGGTGATGAGACCCTGGAAATCCAGGCTACTTTACCTAGTGAGTATCATGGAAAATAAACGTGAGAAAAGCAGATGTTGGGTATTACACTGCAAGTCTTTTAAGTGGATGCTGGGAAGCATCTGGAAATGGTCATTCTTTCCTTGCAAACATTGGGGATATCCATTTTTTGTGGATATGAGCAGTTCATGTGAGTCACAGCTGAAACCCAGACTGACCTAATTAGCTGTAAAGTTGATTCAGCCCCTCCACATAACAGGACATGCATGTGATTGTATCACCCTTTTGACCAAAATGATTAGGAGTAAATGTGCTGAAGGTGACAGAAGTTGGTGGCAGACCTGCTCCTCCCTTACTTTGTGCTTTTCAGTGATTGACTGAAATGGCTGTGTGCAAATGAAGGGTTATGAAACAATTAGCAGTCCATCTAGGTAGGGTTGGTGACAAGGCTATACTTCTTCCTGATGATTTCAAGTTTCTACTTAGCACTGAAAAAAAAAAAGTAAAAATACTGTAAATTTCTTGCCCTAGTGTTCTATGTAATTTTTCCCTGTAGTTGCCATAGAAACCATTAAGTGGTCAGTGTGACAATAAATTGGAAGGGACTTGGTTTACAATGGTTGATCTATTTATGTGTGATCCATGCTGTGAAGCAGTTTGACAATACCTGACACTGTTGGTAATAAAATCTGATACACTGTCTTGTACCATGCACTCTGTTCAAAGAAAAATAGAAGGTACAATTCATTTATGCATTATAAATGAGACTCTATAAAGAGGTTTTGGACAGCACTTCAAGAGCAGAAACAAAAACAGTGGTCAGGCATCATTCTTCCCCACTGAAGGTTTCAGTGAAATCTAGAGAAGTGAATAAAATTCATTCTCTGCCGTAAATCTTATTATCTAGGAAGAGTGAGAGGTAGATGACCATATTCAGAGCATTTACTTCTGGTACATGAAAGAAAGTAACCACAAATACTCTTTATTACAAATACACTTTAATTCAAGACTGGTGAGTTGCCTGGGACCTCTGCATCTCCTGGGTCACCAGGCCCCAGTTCCTCAGGTCCATGGAGAGGAATAGTTGCAGTGATGAAGTTAAGGCAGTAACTAGAGTCTCCAAGCAGGTGTGCCTGTAGCTTCTATAGAAGTCACAGTGAATAAAGAGAAAACTCAGGTCCATATTCTCACCACTCAACTGGCTTCTCCTTCTGCAGGAGGCAAGGCTGCTGTTTGTGCTGTGAAGGGTTAAACACTATGTTTTTGCTTTTTAAGATATCTTGAAGAAATTCAATCCGAACCTCTTTGGCTTCTCCACTGGCATTTCTAAGGAAACAGCTGGATTCAACGTTGCAGAGAGAAATGCCACAGCTCGGTAAGCACAATCACAAATGAGAAAAGGTAAAGGAGTGAGAACTGATGTACTGGCAGGTTACCCTTGAGACACGTCAAGGTTGAGTTAATACTGACGACCTGCTTGTACTGAGCATATTCCTGTGCTCTGATATTTTTGATTGTGTGTTTGATTTTTTTTTTTTAATTCAGTTCAGTATTTAGGAGATTTATGTGCCTACTTTTCTAAATCAAAGACAAACTTCCTTTCTTTATTTGATTTCTGCCCATAATTTCTGAGCCAATGCTTTACTTATGTTTCTAATTCTACCAGTACCTTTTTCTGCCCAGACTTCAGTTTGCAGGTCCCTGATTCACTGCCAGGCAATATCTGTAATGAGAAAAAACTCATGTGCATCTCTCATTTATTCCTTTATTTCTGGGAAATGTGGCTCAAACTAATAAATAGAAGGCCACTGCTAACTAGTGGCATTGAAAACTATCCCTGTTTGCAGTGCAAAGGAAAATAACAGAATGAGCATCTGGGAATTAATTCCTTTCTCCTCCTGAACTAAAAATCTACTAGTCTGTTAAGAACCAAAGAGTGTAAGAGTTTGTATGGCATACACTGTACCTCCTCCATGGATACTCATGCAGTTTGTTTCCAGGACCTTTTGAGACACCTTTAACAGCCCTTAGATTTGCTGCAAGAGAGTTTTAGGATAGCTAGCAAAGACTGTGTAGCTACTAAATATTTCACGGGTGCCCTGAGCAAAGCTGACTCAGCGTGATCAATATGGTTCTAGGAATCCAAATAATGTAATTGCATTTGTGTGGGTGCTGGAGAGAGGCAGGGCTTATTAGCTCAAGCACAGCCTTATTCTGGTATATCAGGAGCTTGTTTCCAGCTGGTGTCTCAGTGTGGTTTGTGTTTTGGCCCGTGGTCATTGCACCCTGCCCAGAGCTGGACTGGAACTCTCCAGCCTGGCAGTTCCACAATGTAAGAAATATTTTTGAGCCATAAGACAAGCCATAGGAATCTAAGGCCGGATCAGAAAGGCTGGCTAGGTGCCCAGATTCTGCATAAGCACTGAACTCCCCCACTCGGTTTTGAAGGGACTAAACTAAATGTCTGTGTGCATCTGGGTGTTAGTGTTTTTCTCCAAACAAAATGCACTTAAGCCAACTCTGAGATGGGAAGAACTCATACCAGTTGCCTGCCACTTGGCAGCCATCCCAGCTGAAGTCCTTTCAGATCAGATTATTCACTTGTGCAACTTGGTCCTTCAATGTTTGCTCATGCTTTTGAGGCATCACTTTCCTTACATTGACTTCTGCTGATCCTAAAATTCCCTGAAATGAGGAGTGGGAGATCAAGATGATGATGTGTTTTTGGAGCACACATATAAAATCTTCTGTCCTCTCTGTCTAGCAATATGCCAGCCCAAGCACGTGAATTAGTGGAGCTAATGAGAAGCAGCTCGGTAAGTGGAATTTGGGCAAACCCTCAGTGGTTCCATGGTCTCTGGGAAATTGATGGGATGCTTGAGTCATGAAGAGTGCTTTCTTGATGAAAGAAAAGTCAGTGTCCTTGTTTCTGCTGTGCTTTCCAAGTTGAACGTGCCAGATGAATTAACCTTTAGTAGATGATACTTTACCGATACAAATCCATGCAGGTAAGATGCAAACACAAGGCAGAGACTAATATAAGGTGCAGTGCAGCCAGAAGATGTAAGGGTGGTAGTGAAGAAGACAAGTCTGAAGGCTCTCTGGTAAGATCACAGGACTGCTTAGTTGAGCAGCAACTTTCAAAGTGGAGGTCATGAAGTATGAATGTAAAATTGGTGGAGCAGGTACCTGCAGACCAATATGAATCACACTTTTCACAATACTGGGAAGAAGGACTACTGAAGTCTTTGCAGGAGAATAAGCCATCTGAAACTCTGGTTTTGAGTAGTAAATAATTAATCAGTGATCAGAAACCTCAGTGTTGGAGGAATCCCTGTCACATCACAATCTCAATTTTTTAGGGAATTAGTAGGGGATTTAGCATTTTGGACCAGTCTGCTGTGCCAACTCCATTGAGTGCTACAAAGGGCACTAGAAGAGTGACTTACTTTAATTTAGTGGCTGCTGCTGCAGTTTGGGGTGGGGGAAGAAGCCTGTGAAAAACCCAAGGTTGTCCTGTGCCAAGTGTTGGCTGAATTTGAGTGGTGAATTTGTTTGGTGAATTTGGATGTGAGGTATTGGTTCAGGGAGAGCATTCCCTCTAAGAGAATAGGAGTGCCTGGTGCTCCTTGGCTCAGACTGAATGGGAAAGTAAGGTACTGAATAAGCAGGGTTTGTCAAAGCATGTTCCTCCATGCCAGCACTCTTGATGGATGCTGCATGCTCACCCCGCTGTCAGTTACTCTGCATTACCAATTGTTTGGCAGAGTGAAGGGAGCCTGCGTGGATCTTCAACAGAATAGAAGAGGATCTAGAGCTTTGTTNTAATTCAGCTAAAGCAGGAAAGGAAAAGCAGCAGCCACAGGCAAAAAAAAAAAAAAAAAAAAAAAAGGAAAAGAAAAAAAAAAGAAGGGTGTGTGTCCCTGCCACACTGACTCTTCACAGAAGGCTTTCAGAGCAAAGTGCTTGTTTAAAGAGGAGAATTCAGACCTGTGGGTGATTCCCAGGCCCTCTATTTGTGGGATCCTTTCGCAGATGTTTGTTATGTAAATGCACCACACTAAAAATAGTTGCCTTTGATTCCTTTCTTTGTACTGAATGTTACAAAATGTTTTGATGGGATCCAGCTCTCAGCAGCGCCTATTGTTAGCTTGTGGTGACGTGGATGCTGCAGCTGCCCTTATATGAGCTCAGTGAAGTCATCAGCCTCCTGGACTCTTCTATTTTAATCCAGCTGTCTATTCCCTGGGGCACCCCTCGCCCCTCCTGACCGTGGGGTAATACTTGCCCAGCTGGCAGGGATCCCCAGCAGCTCCAGTTCCACAGCTTCATGAGTCACTCCAGCCTCCACTCCCACACTGGTTTATCCCCCACACTGCCTGCAGTGTTCGGCCATGGCTGGCAAATCTCTCCTGTCCATCCCTGTCCTGAAGATAACTTTCATTCAGGGACGCTTGCTGCCACAGACACATTTCCATGCTTGGTTACCCTGACAGATCTTGTCTGCTGAAGGGATTTTCCTCACAAAAGCCAAAGTGAATTGCAGTAGACTAGCAAATAGTTCACACTTTCTCCCTGGAGACATGTTTTTCTTTTGCCCACTTAACTCGGCATACCTCCTTTGTTTTGCCCTGCTGTCTGTGCCCCACTTAGCTCCATTTGTGAATGTTACCTCTGTATGCCTAAGCAACGGATGCTACAATCTGTTTGTTTTATGTGCCACTAGAAAATTAACTTCAAGGAAGACTGGAAGCTGATCACTGTCCTTGTTGGAGGCAGCGACCTGTGCCAGTACTGCTCGGACAAGGTTTGTATCTCTGAATTTGGCATGCTTATCCAGGCATTTGGCAGATGACCAGCCCTGGAAATATAACCTTTCTCTCTCTCAGGGAGCCAAAGTTTCTCTTTGTTTAAAAAGCACTTAAAGTCCAGGTCCTTTCATCTGTATTGTATCAGAAACAAGTGCACAGCTTTTAATACTGGGGCACTGCAGCTCTGGAGAAATGCGTTATTTAAAAATAGGAACTTGCCCTATATTGAACAAAATATCAAGAATAAGCTCCCTGCTTAACTGGACAAAGCAATCAGTATGGTGTCTTAGGAATGTTGTTATGGGACACAAATGAAGTTTTCCAGAGAGCGTCTCCACACAAAAATTACTGGGAATGCTTCAGAGTGACACCAAAAGAAATAATGTCGGTTTATAGCTTTTCTCTAGCTATCTGTGGTCATCCCCTCTGAAACAGTTTATGTGCCACAGACTGGAGATTTGGACCCCAGATTGTTGAAATGACCAGGCACTGTTCTCTGTTTTGCTCTTTTTCCTTTACAGGCTGCTGCCTGGAGCCTTTGTCCCCTCAACTCCACCGCTATAACTGTAGTTACAAAGTTGTTTTGCTTATGGGTTCTGTGGGGCCTGATTCCCTTTATCTCAATTTCCCCAGATTGGCAGTTTGGGAAAAAGGGTATATCATTCTATTCATAAGGCAACCAAATCTGTTCTGGCTCACATAAAAGACAACATGAAATCCAAAAGTGTGATCTATATAGTCATTTATCAGGGAAAGATCCTGCCAGGATACCTTAGGATTTTCTGCAGGAATTAGGGAAATATATCAGTGACATAGAAACACAAGCACTATATAACCTCTGTACATGTGGCAACAAATTTCTTGATCTGAAAATATGTTTACCAACAAAAGGAAAAAGGAACACTGAGTTGGTATATATTCTCATGGACCACCTTGTTGGTTCCTAAAAGAAGACTGATCCAATTTTTTTCTTTCTTTCTTTCTTTCTTTCTTTCTTTCTTTGTAACACAGGAAACCAATTCAGTTCACAAGTATGTAAAGCACCTTCAGGACACTCTGGATATTTTCTATGAGGAGGTAAGCTTCTAAGATACCCTAGCAAGCTATGTTCCTGGCAAGCACACTGATGTTTTTTTCACCTCTGGTAGACTGTCAATGATTATGTTTCATACAAGGTCATCTTTCAAATAGCTGGAGTCAGACTGCTCCTCAGTGCTGCATTTCAACAACTGTATTAGCTAATGCCCTGAGAAAGTGGGCTGCAGATTCAGGAAAAGTGTGTTTCACAGTATTTATTCTGTGAACCAAACATACATGATCCTACTGCCAGTCTTGGTGACTAAACCAATCATTACACAGTTTCATCTACACTAGAGGAAATGGAAATGTCCCAGGGAGTGAAGCAGCATTTCAGCTAGTTTGTACTAGCTGCTGGCATTTTTTTTGGCTGACATCTACTGTATGTCTCCCTCCCCCTCTCTTTATACATCATCCTTGCACATGCTGTTGGCTGCAGCCGGTGCAGTTTGCGCTGACTCCCTGACCTATGGATGGCACTTCTTGCTCTCTTTGTAGTGGTATCATGTTCTGTTATTTGGTATGTCTGGTTATTATAATCCTTGCAGCTCCCAAGAGTCTTTATCAACATGGTGGAGATGCTAGAGTTTTCTGGACTGCGTCAGATCACAGCAAGCTCTTCAGGGTGTGCTTTGACAGTGAAGTAAGTGAGCAAAACAGGTCTTTGCCTTTAAAGTGATAATTTTTTGGCTCAATCTCAATTTCTACAGTAGGTATCTACACCACACTTTCCCAGCTACTTGCATTGCAGCCTTTACTTGATGCACTAGTTCCCATCAACTTCTTCCAATACTTCACCTAAAAGGCATGCACTTGTAGATAGTGGAGTTATCACTTCTCAGCTCTAAGGCAGCATGTCACAGCACAAGTCAACATATAACTGTTGTACCACTGAGTTTCAAAGCCTTTTTTTGCTCAGCCATTCTCTGGTCAGCAGCATAGGCTGACATTGATGCCTCTCCTCCTACCCAGTGCTGCGTTAGGTATGGTGCAGGCTGGGCTGCACACAGCAGAGTGCACAACAGGGAACAGCTTTTCACACCTAATGAAGGACACCAAAATCCTACATCAAAGAATGTTGAGGGTCTCATTTTGGAAAGCAGCAGTGCCTTTACAGGAACCAGAACGGACATGAAAAGGCTCTTTAGTCTAGCAGACAAAGGTATAACAAAGGCCAGTAGTTGGAAGCTGATGCTGAATGAATTCAAATGAAGTTAGGCACAGATTTTTAATAATACAAGTGATTAACTACTGGAACACACTAGAAGGGAAAATAATGAATTGACTGTCTTGCATGATGTCTTCATATTCATTCCAAGAACATTTTTAGAGGATGCATTTCAGTGAAGCACAAGTTATTACCTCTTGATATAGGAGTAACAAAATAAAACACAGTGGTGCAAGGACTCTAGACTACATGAACAATTTGTCTTTTCCAACTTTAAACTCCCAGATATCTGAAGATCTGCTGTAAGCTTATTTGTAGGGTGTGGGTTTTTTAATATTCTAACACATGTGATGTCCTGCAAATATGTGGCATACTACACACTTTTGTGTTTGTCTCAAGAATTGTGGATCTCACAGCTTTTACCAGCTGTAACAGATGTTCATTTTGAACAGTCAGCAGGGATTTTTTTTTCTGAAGTATCTGCCCACTTCTAAGCCAATGAGGTGATTCTCCTTCTGCATGTGAGCTTTGAGCACCCATCCTGTGTTCTTGATGTGAAAAACTGCAAATAAGGTGTTCAAGATTGGCTTTTAATTCTAGTGTTTCTTTCATTGAAGGAAAATTTGTCCATGTTTCTTTAACCCTGAGGAAAATTCTCCTGAACTGCAAGAAATTAAGAGAGTTAACAGAGATTTTCAGGTAACACCTTGATTCTGTAACTGGTCATCTTCACTTGTGTCTCTTTATATTGCTTCCCTCACTGCCCTTCCTCTCATGCCTACCTCAGCAGGACAGAGAGGAGTAACAGGGAAATAACTTGGATACCCCCTAATCAAAACCTTACTCAGATAACCAGATAGTAGCAGTCCAGGTCTTTCTACGTTTCCTAATGATTTGTCCTCGGTTCTGAGCTGGGTGCAGATCAAGACCAGTTCTGTTTCCAGCTGCTGTTTCAACAGCCAAGAAGGAGTTAGTGATGATGGCTGCTTTGCTGAGATATGTTTGCCTGTTATGAACCCAATTAATAGCTCACAGAAATTAACATGTCACTGCAAGAGTGACAAATTACCCTGCATCGGTTGCTTTGTGGTTACCCTTAGCAGAAAAAAATAACCAAACCAGCCATGGGTCAGCTTGTTAACTGAGAGTGACTGTTCATGGCCTCAGGCATAAGATTAACAAATCTTACAACAAATCAAATTTAACAGAGGCTATAAATTGCTATTGCAGCGGAAGGTTTTTCCATTGATGTCCTTATGAATACAGGAATCACTGTATCAGATCACATTGAGTCCTCCATTCTGGCTCTGCCGCGGATGTTGTCCAGTGAATCTGACAAAGCTCAAAAAACTCACCTTGGATAGTGCTTGTATAAGCCTACTAGAGGGGTCATTTTCCTTAACTAAGGAAGTGGGATTAGGAATGTTTTGAGATATGATCAGGAGCATTAGAGTTTATATCTACCCATAAGATGGCAAGTAATAATGAGGTAGGGTTTTTTGTCCGTCTCAATGTCTGTGACCATAGTTTTTGGAAGTGGCAGGTAATTCTTCAATGTTTAAGTTTTATTTTAACTCAAGCACATATTTCTGAAAAATCAAATGCACTTCAGCCTCAAGTTGGCATTCTGAACTCATTTGTCACTTCTAAAAATTTTGGTCTTACTTCTTTTTTATAATTCTTTGTAAATTTTAATCTCATTGCAATTGTACAGCATTGGTTTCTATGAGTGAGGATTGAATGGCTTTTTCCCCTTTTTTTTCTTTCAAGCAAGCAGCTTTATTTTTTTTTTAACTTTTGTATTTATTTGAATTAACCAGCTTCTGTGCATTTTCCTCATGAAAATCTCCTCATGAACCAAATTGTTTGCTCAGCCATTTTCTTGACTGCTTTATAACATTTAACTGGATTTATACTGATAATTCACGGCTTCCTACACTGAAAGAAGTGCAATATGCATGTTTTTGATAGCTGACAAATGCTAGATGAGCCTTGCAAGTAACTTTTCCATTTCCAATAATTACACTCCGTACAGGCTGAAGTCTTGCAGCTGATCAACAGTGGTCGCTATGAAAACCGTGAGGACTTTGCCGTTGTCATGCAGCCGTTTTTCCGAAACACCTTGTTGCCCCTGGATAGCGTGAGTCCTGTTTTTCTTTCCCGTTCTGTAAGGGCTAGTGTCTTGATTTCTTTTAAGTCAGTAAGATCCATACCACAAGGACTGTGTTTCCTTCTCTTTGCACAGTCTAGCAGCACGGGGTGGAACCTGTGATAAGAGGTGACAGAGGAGAAGACAAGGAAGGACTGTGCTGCCTGTGAATCAAAATAGCTTTAGGAAACATTCATAGTTGTGTACACATTAAACCTAGGCACTCTGTCTCCCTCTAAACCGCATGTTGCTTCCCGTGTTGAGGGGGTTGATTGGCACACAATTTTCTTCTCATCTAGGTTATGGAATATGTTCAGGATTTCTTCAAATGGAGACCAGCACTTGAATGCCTGGAAACAGGAAACAGCCTTTGAAACCAAACACTGATTCTCCTTCTTTTCTCCAGCCTTTGTATTACGTATGCTGTGTAGTTAAGGAGTACAAATATTCAGCATGAATCCTGGACATAACCACCCAGTTTTGCATAATATTGATTTTTTTTGTCATACCATCCCTGTTTTTTTTCTGTCAGTCTTTGAGTTTGAGCAATGGTCACCATACAGGTAGTGATGAAGTGAGGCAAATTCCTCCTAAGATAGACATTTGCCACAGCTGGATAAGCCCACCATTTTTATTGTTGCCTGAAATTCAGCAGAAATTTCAACACCTGAAAGGTTGTAAGTCTGAGTTATGGAAGTTTAACAAGCCATAATAAGCAGTTTTCTATCACTTCTGTACAAAGTGGAGTGTGGGTCAATGGCAGTGTAACAGCCGTGACTATTGTTTAATGATAAGTTTAGTTTTGCTATGAAAATTGCTGTGTGAAATCGAGCAAGCTGGTTACACAGGAGGTCTCAAGATGCAGTAATCATCCCACGGTTAGGACTACCTAAGTTGATTTGCAGTGTCAAAAAACAAACATATTGCCTTTAGGAAGATAACCAAAATTGTGAAGTGGATATACCAAGTACAGTACGCTATGAGATATAATATGGCAAATCTCAAAAGAAATGTGCTGAGAAATACATTTTTGCTTTTACTGCAGACCAACAAGCCAGATATGAGCTTCTTTGCTGCAGACTGCTTTCATCTCAGTGTGAGAGGCTATGCTGAGATGGCCATGGCTCTCTGGAATAATATGGTAAGAGGCTACAACCTAGTTCCTTATGTGATTGTGGTAGCAGTCCCTACAAAGATCACCCCTGAAACAAAAGAGCAAGGAAGACATAAAATTGATACCCTAACAGGAGGGGGGCTTGCTCAATTCTAAGACTCTTTTCAGTCTGCTTTACTTAGGAACACAATCCAAAGTGATCATGATGCATGAAACAGTGAAAGTCTTTGCTCATTCAAAATGAGAAATCCTGAGAGTTTAAGGTAAAAAAAAATTCCTTTATGATTTGGTAAATAACTTGCATTAAAGCAAAAAATCAGCCTAGTTGAACATTTGGTCCTGTAGGTTTTCTGAAAATGTCTGTTCAATGAGCTTGCCCTTCTACAGTGAATTCTATTACATTTATTAGGAAAACATATATGCGACTAAATTTTTGCTGCCATTAATAGTGTGGACATGTTGTACCACCCACTCTAGTATCTGAGACAACTCTAGCAGAGTCTCTGAAACTAACGGGGGGCTTATCAAAACTATGATGCCTCTGCTTGTAGTCACTTTCCTTCTGTCATTTTGGGGAAAATGATAGCTTTTTAACAGTGTTGGAAGAGTGTGTAAGAGGCACATGCTAGACTCGATAACTCCAAGATCACGGTTGCTTTCAGAAACGTGATGTTTCCCCATGCTAGAAGGAAGACTACAGCATTTTCATGCCACAACAACATTTCCTCCTCTTGTCTCATAAACAGCAGTACCCAAACACATTGTGCAAGCAGAAATCCTGTATCCTGGTTTGTACAAGAAACAACCATAAACAGAGGGGTTTTTTTTCCATTGAAGTAAAAGTTTTAGGAAGATAAGAAACTTACAGCATACCCCAGAATAAGCTTGAGCATAAGGACTGGGAAATGCAGGGCAGAAATCTTGCAGTTACCCAGTATGGCATAAGAGCTGTAGGTTCAGGGTTATAGAAAGCAGTGGACATACAATGCACACATGCACTCGGAATGATTGATTTGTGCATGCACAGCAAACCTGCCTGTTTTCCATCAACCTTCCCTGTCTGGGACTCCAGATAACAGCAGGGTGGTAGGCTTCACTGTGTGTCATAGCTTAAACAGGGCTAATGGTGGCCCAGAAACACCAGGCAAATGTGGAAAAGAATTCAAATTGAGTATGGCTGAAGGTTTCAAGAAGAAAAAAGATGATATCTGGACATATGGTAGCCTTAAATTGGGCTTCTGTTGCCATGTGGTATTCCTATTGGCCATTACTCATTCCTGAATCACTATCAGTCTTTTTTTTTTTTTTTCTATGCCATCAGAGTTTTATTCTGTCCAGACTGTCACTCAGTTCCTACGCTGGTAAAGATATTGACAGAAGGCTTTCTACTGCAGGGGGGATCAGAGTCCTACTGATGTGAAGCACAACAATTCCCTCCCGCAGAGATCTGTTGGTCTATGCCAACTGAAGATATTACTGTTTACTATTTAAATCTGGTTCTTGTAACACATTCCTGCTTTTCACTTGTAGTCCATGTACGGCAAGGCTGTGCAAGCTTACTGTAAGGCTGTATTGTTTCCCTGTTCCCTGAAAAGCTTGGCAGGCTGTAGGCTTATGGCCAAATGACATGGATTCTTGTCAGTACACATAAAGGGCCAGACTGTGCCTGGACACTGTGTGGGTATGCAAGGATTGGGATGGCTTAAGGAGTCTATCCGCCACCATAGTGTTCTTTGCCCTTTTTGCTTTGTGCAAAGCCAAGTGTGCTCCTGCTCTCTGAAGTCAGAGGACTGTCTAGTCCTAAGGGGCTTCCACTGGTCCCAAATCCACCTCTTTAGTTTCTCTGGCCCAGGTGAAGAGCACATGGACTCTGTGTGTTTAGCTTGTGTTCTGCCTTCATGCTTGGCACGTGCTCCAGAGGAGCTGTGTGTTTCTTCTAGAAGTTGTCCTGTCCATTCATGGACTTCGGGATACTGTCATCCTCAAAGCTCAGAAGCTAATGCTCCTGGAGAACGTATTGCATAGAGATGAAGTAAGCATGGCTGGTTGCAGAATTTTGCACTTTATCATCTTTCGTCTGGGCTCCATGCCAGAATCCTTACCAAGTGCCCTGGCAAGGGAAGTGTTACAATTATCTACAAATAACCAGTTGCACTGCAGGTAGAATGCTACAAGACATGAGCCATACATCTTACAAATCACCACAGCAGAATCTGAGCTGTTCCCTTTAAGGTGAAACAAAACTAGCAGTTTCAGACTTCACCACCTTAGCTGGTGGGCAGGCAAAGGGATTAGGACTCATATAAGAGTGCAGCAGGAACTCACAACCATCAGCAAAGTCTGGCATTTGTTTGCTTCTCATCTTCTCTTCACTATTAGCTTTCATCCCTTCCCTAGTCATATTTTATTGTGGTTCATCTCTTTTTATTTTTCAGTCTCTACTACCTTCTTTCTTTTTTTTTTTTTTTTTTAATGTGAACTAGAGAGAGAAGGTATTTCCAGTATTTCCATATGGGAATCCTATGGCTAGAATTTGGTTTTTTCCATGTTGTCTTGGGCTTGTTGCAGTATTGTTTCTTTTCAGCATACAGCTGACACTTTAATCCTTTGAGGACAGTAAATACCTTTATGGACAATAGCAGAAGCAACAGCAGTCCTCTGTGCTGTATTCCCAGAAGTGCTGGATGACAACTCTGCAGTTTCCTATGGGCCAATCTTGAAGTCATTACTTCAGGCATGTCCATACAACAGTTGTAAACACTTCAGTTAACATGACTGAGCAAGCCTGTACTTGTTAGTTTAACTATGGTAACGAGTGGTATGTGCACTCCTAGCCAGCCGCAACTGCTCTGCTATTAGCCTGGACATATTTTATGTTGGGTTTGAAATGGACTTGAGGTGAGCGCACGGTCAGCTATTGCAACTTAGCTGACAACTGATAATGTAAAAGGCTCTATTTAACTCACTTCTTGCAATCTTGTGAACCCAGCTATACTCCCAGGGACTTTCTTGTCTGAATGAAGACTGCAAAGGTTGGCACCATCTCATTCTGTCTCTGCAACTCTACGTCATTTCTGAAGTCATTCCCATCGCCATGACACCTAGGCATCTTTCTTTAAGTACTGTGCTAAGTAACATGTCTAACATCTATCATGTGGGGTGTTTTATTTGTGGTTTATACTGCCATTTGAGATGTGCACTTAGGAGGACCAGATATATAGTAAACCACTTGGTTTTAGCAGAATATTTAAAGTATGTGCTATTCGGAGTGATGCAAAAGGAGAAAAGGTTTCTCCTATTCTTTACTTCCAAGGGAGTTTTCTGCAGCCAGTACATCAGATTTTCAACGTCTTCAGTTCACGAGGGTTAAAATGTTTGCGAACATTCCCATGTTCACCACCTTCTACCATACTTCTTCATCATTGTTTGCTGTTGCTTTTTTCTTCTTCAGCTGGAGCCAGTTGGTGAAAAGCAGACTTACAACAACTTTACCTATGACAGATCAAAACTCAAGTGTCCAAACCCAGTAAGTAAAGGCCAAGGTGTCCCCTCCATTAATTACTTCTATTTTTCTCCTTTCTTCTCTTTAGTAAAGCTCTTTAAGAGAGTATCTTTGTGAAGACTTTAAATAGCTGAAATACACTCCTATTTTGTTAGAGAAGAGAAATCTACCTAAGATTTAAGACCAAAAAAATTATCCTCATTGCAGTGGAAATCCTCTCATTTAAGTCAGTTCTAATGAGTGTATGTATTTCCATTTGGTTGTCTGCAACAAGCAAATTAGGAAATGATGCCATCACTCCTGATTCTGAGATGGCTCCTTTTTTCGGTTCCAGGAATTTTCAGGCAATAAAGCAGGGAAGAGTTGAGACTGTTGCTGCCTTCTCTCTATCTTAGACCAAAGATCAATAATTCCTCTCTGGGAAGGGGCAGTGCATATTGTTGGAATGCTGTCTGTTGAGTGATCTGTGGTCAATAAAACCTTTGCTCTCCCTTTGTAGGAGAAACCTTTTCTTTTCACACGGAGAAATAGTGGATTTGGAAATTCAGACCTCAACGTGGAGAAAGCCGAACTTTCAGTCCCCTACTGGGCTGTCATTGTGGCTGCAATAGCTGGAGTCCTGTTGGGTTCTTTACTCGTCTGCATTGTGCCTCGAAGAAGAACCAAAAAGCCCCAACTTAAGCCTGACATAGAAAAGAACACTAAAGCAACCCCTCTGTAACACAAGTCAAACAAACATCTTTCTCTGGCTGCTCTTTGGTGTGACACAGAGTAGCAGAACAAAAAAACTCTTGGGTATGAATGAAGCTTCTTGGTTGCCCAGGGAATTTTGGGCCCAATAATCTTAGTAAGAAATGTACTATAGAGTTAGCTTCTGCAGATCAGTCAGGTGGAGGATGAAGTTCTAAATGTGTTGTGGGTTAACCCCAGCTGACAAATAAGTACGACACAGCTGCTTGCTCACTCCCCGCTTCCCCCTCAGTGGGATGAGGAGGAGAACTGGAAAAAGGTTGAGATAAGAACAGTTTAATAAGTGAAATAAAAGAATAATAACTGTAATGAAATGGGAAATAACAAAAAAGAGAGAGAAGAATAAAACCCAAGAAAAACAAGTGATGCACAATACAATTGTCAGCACTCACTGACGAATGCCCATCCCATCCCTGATCAGTCATCAGCTCCTCCTGCCCTTCTTCCTCAAGTTTATATACTAAGTGTGATGATTTATGGTATGGAATATCCATCTGGCCAGCTCAGGTCAGCTGCCCTGGCCTGGTTCCCTCCCAGCTTCTTGTGCTGGCACAGCATGGGAAACTGGAAAGCCCTTGATTTAGAGTAAGCACTACCTAGCAACAACTGAAATATCTGTGTGTTATCAACATTATTCTCATACTAAATCCAAGATGCAGCACTGAACCAGCTGCTAAGAAGATTATTAACTCTACCCCAGCTGAAATCAGAACAAAGTCTTAAAGCTTTTTCATTCTGGGGTGCAATTCTCCATTTTGTGAATATTACTCAGGATGTCAATTGCTTGCACAAAGTAAGAAAACTTACTCGTGCATCTTGGCACCTTAACTGTGCATCTGTCCTTTTCTCTTTTAAAACTGTATTTAACATGTTAGATACAAGTCCATGATTGCAACCTGGTATTCCCCAAAAACAAGATGTGAGATAAATAGCAGCCACAATTTCAAATTAGATTCCAGCAAGACCATTGAGCTGAAGGTGCTAAGCTGATTCTACAAGAGCAAGTACAGTGCCTTTGAAACATCTGTAAGCCAGCTTCTGAGCAACTTGGATCATCCACATGGCGTCTCTGGTGCAGTGCTGGGCAGCACAGATAGAATAACTGCACCTTCTCCACAGCCTTGGACTCCAGGCTCCATCCATCTGGGACTGGGTGTGGAGCTGGGCCATATCCATCACTTTTCCTCTTGGGGTAAATAGCCCAAGGCCAGTCCCTTGCCTTCCTGCCCACCACTGTAAGGCAGATGGTTCCAGAATGACTCTTCCTATGATAAAGGAATTTCATCACTGGCACGCAGTACAGAGTCTAAACAAAAATGAGATACCTGCAACCTAGCCTGGCTTAGCCTTCCTCGTGGGATTTGTGTTCTGCTCAGATCTCCCAGGTCTGAGGGAGAGTCTCCAGGGAGACTCCATGGCTGTTCTCCAAGGAAGAACTTGCAAAGTTGGTTTTGTTGTTTTTTTTTAAGATTCTGATCAGGAGTTAAGAGATCATCTTTCCTGGAAATTAGATTTTCTCTGTTTTATACCTGCAGGCCAATTAACGCAATCTGTTAGTACAAAAGATACTTCATAAGTTCCATGTGATCTTGTTTTCCAATACCTTTCTAATTTTCTGGGTCAAATACCTTACATTTTGATTTTATTGAAGCCGAAGTGTGGTTTGCGCTGGTGCAATTTTTTTGTGAAGTGCACTACATTTCCACTCCAGAAATACAAATAAGCAGAAATTTAAAATGTTTCCAAGAAAAAAGTGTTCCGGAGTTCCTAAATCTACTCATTATGCATACAGAAGATATTTAGACTCCTCCTTTTTCCATTTCACTCCTGTCATTGTCCTTGCTAAGATAAAAAGAGGTGGGTAGAGTACAAGTTATATAGTCAGGTTTCAGCAGCTGCAGCTCCATTCACCTCTTCTTTGATCTGCTTTCAAAAGTTGGGCTATTAATAGTAGGACTTTTATTTACCTAAGTCTGATCCACAGATGTGTGTCTGGGAGATCTACATGCAGCCCAAAATGCAAAACAGAACCCCTTTGCATCTTGTTCCAGCGCACACAGGCTGCTCTTCCTGTCCCTGTCTTCACTGTGGGTCATTACTATCTCCCTGATCTCCCAACTGATGATGTTTATTTTGCTCAGTAAATGAAAACAAACACAGCGTCCAAATTGCAGGAAAAAAGATTTACGGTATTCCAGTCCATTCCACAGCACCTATGTCTGAGACACTTTGGAAAATATAAGCCTCACAAGTGAGGAACCTGAGCAAATATCCAGTGGATCAAGAAGGCTACAATCTCCTCTCATCCTTAAATGATATTCTTGTAACTCCTCTTCCCAGCTGTGAATTTGGGTAGCCACTGCTCATACAGCTCTTGGCTTGGGAAGAAGTAAAAAGATAATAGTTCTCTGCAGAACCTTTCATCAGTACTAGGTGTTTCAAAGGAAACTCAAAACAGTAGTGCAGTGCTGATTGACCCTTCTAAATCGTGTGCATGCAGGAAGTGGGGTAGGGGTCCTGGAGCATGAGTTAGAGCTACACAATCTCCTGGAGCATGAGTTAGAGCTACTGCAGTCTCTCACATCAGGTTTGTCCTGCCTAGAGATGGGTACAAGTGCATCTGGGTGTCATGCTGGTGCCCCGCTAGAATAACTAAACATACCCTTTCCTCACTTAGAAAGCTAAATTTTGTTCTGAGCTTCTAAAAGCTAGAACATAACAAGTGCAGTCCGTTGAGAAGTGAGAGGAAAGATGGTTCTTAGATTAGTCACTATTATGAAGGATTCTAGTGTGGAAATAATTCTTGTTCAGGGGCCTGGGTGATTCTTCTTTTGGACTGTACATACTCAGTTCCCTGCGGTATTTAGCCCTGCAAGGAATGCTGCCTTTACTGATGTTTTTGGGAACTGAGAAGCATAAAACTTAAATTATATTGGCTCTCTTCTGCTAATGCAACAGGAGACTTTTCCCCTAGTTTGTCTAGCTGTGTTGTAACTTTAATGCACTAGTACAGCAGGAGCTGGAGCAGGAAATCACTGGCTATGATTTAGTCCATGGAAGTATCTTCTGGCATCTTTCTTCTATAGACTGAAGTATGTGATGAACTGCACTGACATTTAAGAAAAAAAAAATCAAGAATCAGGTAGTTTGCAGCTGCTCCACAAGCAAAAATATTCCCCAAAGATGTTCCTGCTGAGCATTCCCTCCATGCTTATTAAGCAGAGGTAACATTAATCCAGAGTGAATGACAAATTATTAGGTCTGGATCTTTGACTGCATTCAGCATCACTTTAAATCAGGAAGTAATCTCTACATCTTATCTGTCAGTTGTCCATTCCTCCTTTTTTTTCTGTAATAACATGCCCTTGATTTCAAATGCCCTTAGGGCATTTTGCCTTACTGGACTGCTGCATAGGCCAAATTGCCTACTGTTGCACAAAAGAAGAGAGGCTTAGAAGGAACTTCAAGTTTGTAGGGAAAAAAGCATTCAGTAAATGCCATCTTAGCCCCGGATTTTGCTTTGGCCAGTGGTGGTCTTGCCTGTTACTGAAAAGCACCTCTTCTGTGTAAAGCGATTTCCTAACATTCTGAGAGAACAAGCTTTGTGAATGCTTCCTCTGGAGAAAAGCCACAGCTCAGCCTGCATGAATAGTCACTGTCCAAAGGATCTTTGGGAGTTCTGGCCTTGCTATCCAGCTCAGGTTGTCACAAAGGACATTGCGGGTAAATTTTACCCTGTTCGCTGGTCTTAAGAAATAATCTGTTCTTCAAACAGGGAAGTGATGGAGCCTGACAAGTGTTGGCAAACATTTGCCTGCAGCTTCAGCAGTTCTGGACTTTAATTTCTGGCTGCCTTTGTTGCTGCTGATGGACCTTCCTCTCCTCGTGGTAGAGTGTCTGCATTCTGCTTTGTAAGGTCTAGGGTCAAAAATCTAGTTTACATGCCCAGAGAACTTAGGGAAAAGTAGAAAAATTCAGAAATCTGCAAGAATTTTGTGTGGCTTTGGAGATTGTTAAATATTTCCTCCCACTACCTTCTAAATGGTGAGATGTGCTAATGACAAATGACGTCATTTTAACAGCTAGACAGTACGAAATTGCCTGGGACATCTGGGCAAGAATTTTGCTATTTTGAGGGGTCTTTGGCTAAAATACCGAGGTGAAACAACCCCACCTGAAGACATGGGTATGGAAAAGCTCTGGATTTTTACAATTCTGCATTTGTGTGATTCATATTCCCTGAGATATTTAAAGAATTTGCTATTGGAGGATCATAGGTTTGCAGTGCCTGCTCTTTCCCCGCCTTTTTTTTTAGAAGGAAGGTATCTGGGATTTTTCGACAAGCACAAATGTCTATCCATAAAGTAGCTCACAAATTACTTAAATGAAACAAGTTTTCTGGGAATTATAGATCTTTGAGGATGACAGGAAGGGATGCTCCTATGAACCATTGTGTTAAAACTATTTCTGTCCCAAGTTTGCTCAGCCAGGGACCTGAGAAGCATCTATAGCACTAGGAGTTTGTATCAAAAAAGGGGGTGGTAGAAGAAGGGGGAAAGGCTGGCACAAATTAACTTAGAATATTCTGAGTATCTTCCTTGTAACTGTACTTGCCTTCACTTAGCTTTGGTGGACACCACAAGTTCCTCCATCTTTCTGAGATCAGCAGATTTCCCTTTCACATTTTGAAACTCAACACTTTAAAGACACACCTGACTGAGATTATTATCTTTAGCTGCTTTTGATTATAGCAAAAGAAAAACTTTTCTGGTTTTGACTATTGGAGAGAACAGTAGCCCAAGGGAAAAGACAGAAAAAGCCCAGAGCTTGAGCAGTTTTAGAAAACAAATCAAATTAAACACAGGTGAGCTTATTTAAGGGGTGGTTGGAACTACTCACTGGCTAAAAGCTGGAGGAAATTTCCTTATGTCTTTTCATTTCTCTGTAACTGCCATTCATGACAAAGTTATAACTACATTAAGTTATGTGGATTTTACTGAGAAAATGCCATTTGCTGAACTGTCTGGGGTTTCTCTTATTGAAGACTTTTAGCAGGATTTGTATAAGTCGGGTATGGAAATGTGCAAATGTCCTTCCAATGAAGTATGGGATCCATGAATGTGTTTCTGTGATAGGGTGTCTGTAGTTTCCAGGCCTTCTGCTTCCTTTACAAGGATTTAATAGTCTCTTTGGACTAGTGGTGCTGCAGGGACAAGGCTCACTGAGAGGCAGTCAGGAATTTCTGCCACTGATCCATGGCCTGATCCTGGACTAAGTTATTTCAGCTGGAGAAACTAATTTCCAGACCTCTAAGAGTGCTTTCGCATTGGTGTAAAATGATTATGGCTGCTAAGAAAAGGGGCCTGAGATCTTCAAAGTGTCTCTATCATAACCATCAAGGATTTTATAAAAATTCCTTTTGGTGTTAAAAATTAGCCATGAAGGAAAACCCTTTAGCTACCATTTGTGTTGCTTAGGTAACTGGAAACACCACCTGAAGGCCCCAATGGGCTTAGGTTGTGACAGGAGATAATCCCCAAAGTGGCAGTGGCCAGGGTTGCTCAGCAGTGATTCAGTTTAACAACAGCAGGGGAGCTGAGCCTTGGGCATTCCAGAAAAATATGTTTAACACCTTCACAGGGTGTGGATGAGGCAGAAAAGTACTTCCTGTGTTTTTGAACCAACTCAGTTTTGCAGGCAGTACCTCTGGTTAAAGACACGGGAATTGACCACTTCAGCAGCTTTCCACCCACAAGGGATTCACCTGCACTTCCCAGGTTGCTGAGAGGTATCTTCTGAATCAGCTTTCAGACCAAAGTAAAACACAGGAGTTAGGAATAAGTGGGGAGGACACAGCTTCCGTTGTAGATTAGACAACAGAAATTATGGGTGCATCTTCTGAAAGTTTCCAAGACTGTCCCTCTCTTTAACTCTCTCAACAACCATTTTGTATTACTTCATCATAGACTTTGGGACCCTCAAGAAGCTTGCCTGTCTGCAAGCACAGCCTCAGGGGCCTGGAGTGCAGCAGCCACTTAACATCTCACAGAAATACTGAATGATTGTATTAATCATGTAGTATTCCTGAGTATTTGTCCCAGACCCTCTGGGGATCTGAGGTGCTGATATACCCAGGCTGTGAATCCCAGACAGCCTCAGGTGGAAGGCAGACAGTGAGATGCTCACTATAGGCAAGAAAAAAACCACCTCTGGGAAGGTGCAAAAGCAGAACTTCATGTGCTTTTTAAGTCCAAAACCAGAGTTCAGCATGTACTCTGAAGGAATGATATGGGACTTTGTGGAAGACAGTTAACAGGATTAGATATCCGTATTGCATCACTGTGTCATCTACATAAGCTTCTTGTGCATCTGGGCTGAAAATTATACAAATTCCACTCAGCCTTTGGCATAACATTTATCTATCACACACTTGTTTTGTGGTATGAGCTGACCTTTTCCTGCTGCTGCTGCTGCTCCTACTGCAGTAGTCAGACAATCTTTTTACCCTTTCCCCTACCTGAGACACCCTTTTGGTACAGCTGCCAGAAATCTCTGGTACAAGTTAAGTAAATAAGCCAGCATGGCAATTAGATCATTCCCCTGGCTGTTACTTATTCAACAACAAAATACTTATTGCCTTTGATGAAGCATCATCTAAAGTATTTTACAAATATTTCTGAGGGTTATTTGTGTGTCCTAACATTCTTGTGACATAGCTTTATTACCCTCAGCTAAAGAAGATGAAATTTATGTGCAGAAAGGTGAAATGATGTTCTCCAGGCTATGTGATGAGTCAGTGACTGAGCAGGAGATTAAACCCAGCAGCCCTGGCTCCACAGACACAGCCCAGTTGTGTAACCACTGTTCAACTTATCACTCAATCACTAACACAGAGAGACTGGTGACTGTGCCAACTTTACTCCTGTTTTTCACCTTACCTTGAATGCAAATACAGCAAAGCATTGGCAGTATGTCCAAGGTGGGGAGCAGCGAGCTCTGTGGTGTGCACTGGGGTCTGCCCCGGTGCTCCATTTACACACGGGGCACTGAGCACTTGGCAGTGCTATGGTGGAGGCCCAGGCCATGACTATCACAGGGTGGGGAATGGAGAGGAGAGGGAAATTCACCGCTCTCCCATCGTGCTCCCACTTGCATTACCCACACCCAGTGATTAGCTCACCACGTTCCACCTCCAGCCTGCAAGGTGCAACGCTGCAGGTTGCACCCTCTCCTCACCTACCTCTGAAGGGATCCTTGCACATTCAATAGAGCAGGAAGAGGCAGGACTTTCGGGGATCTGATCTCAGATCTGTTTACATAGTTAAGGTATGTCCTTTAGAACAGAAGAAAAAAGATCCTATTGAAAGGAAATTAGGTTGCCAAAATGGAAATTTTTTTCTTGTGTTGTTGGTGTGTTTATCTTTCATTTTTTANAATTAGTATTGGTTTAGTGTATGTGATTTTCTTAGTCTTTATCTTTCTAGTAATAAATCTTAGTATTATATCCCTTAAGTCAAGCCTCTGTTTTGTCTGTATAAAACCTCTCTCGACTGATAGTAATTGTGTGAGGGGGGGGAGTTTGTGAAAAAAAGTTTTAATCCCCTGGGTAACCCACGACAGGCACTGAGCACTTGGCAGTGCTATGGTGGAGGCCCAGGCCATGACTATCACAGGGTGGGGAATGGAGAGGAGAGGGAAATTCACTGCTCTCCCATCGTGCTCCCACTTGCATTACCCACACCCAGTGATTAGCTCACCACGTTCCACCTCCAGCCTGCAAGGTGCAACGCTGCAGGTTGCACCTTCTCCTCACCTACCTCTGAAGGGATCCTTGCACATTCAATAGAGCAGGAAGAGGCAGGACTTTCGGGGATCTGATCTCAGATCTGTTTACATAGTTAAGATATGTCCTTTAGAACAGAAGAAAAAAGATCCTATTGAAAGGAAATTAGGTTGCCAAAATGGAAATTTTTTTCTTGTGTTGTTGGTGTGTTTATCTTTCATTTTTTACTTGATGGAAGACAAATATAGGATAAAGTGGACCTAAAGTGAAATTTTTCATTTCAGAATGTTATTTCAAAGGCTATTTACGTTCAGGATATTCAGTAATGCAGGTTGTCTGACTTTTGGGTTATTTTCCAGCTGAAAGCATGTAGTTGAAAAATATCAGCAATTTGGAACCTTTTGATTTTTTTATATTGCCATCCTGACTTTTGAAATGAGAACTAACACTAAATCATCAGCATGTCTGAGGAGAAAGAAAAGTTGTTTCTTTTGAATAGTTCCAGTAAATTCAAAGTTATTTCATTGCTTGTGAGGCAGTTCCATTGAGGAGCTAACTCCTGTATTGATCAACATGAGCTGTCTGTACCAAGTAACTTTGCCAGCTATAAGAATGACCACAGACCAAAGCCACTGTTGTACACAGTCATCATCCATGCTGCTTGACTGTGCCAGTGTTGAGGTCTAAAACCAAATTATCAGTAGCCATCTTCAGTAAGAAACCCTGCAGCACAATTGTTGTAGCAGTTACAGTATGTGTCTGACCACAGTGATTGGGTAAGCCTTTCCCACTGACTCCAACTGTAGTCTGGAATAAAATAAAAAAACAAAGGTATTTTTCCACGTAGGGCTGCCTCACAGCAGCCACCATCTCCAGCAAAGATGTTCACAGCTGACACCTTCAACAAAGTACTTGACCTAACTGGCACTGCCACTGCTGGAAGGGGACAAGAAGTTAAGGAAAAGCAGAGTGTACAGCACTTCCTGTAGTGCTCCAGCCCAGGAAACGGAGATCTGCTTCAGCAGGAAGCTTAGTACTGGCCCTGCTTATCCTCTACCCTCAGAATAACACCATGAAGTTGGGGAACTGCTCTTGGGCATTTTCCCATCCAGACGATTTTTAGCAGAACCTGTAGCTTCCTCCTGTAGCTTTTTTGCGTTTTGAACCATCATGACTTTATATGAAAGCAATTGTAAGCTGGAATGAATCCTCTTGATAGGAAACAAGTTATTGAATCCTGAGAGGGTGATTTAGCCTTGCATTACATTTGGTCTTCCTTGGAGCTGCCCCAGCTGACTGCTATGACAATCTAATTATGACTTAGTCTGGCTGTGAGCACCAGCTGCCTTCTGTTTCTTTTAACTCACTCAACTGGGCAAGCAGAAGTTAGATGTCTCAGAGCCTGCTCCCTGCAAGAAACTGAAGGAATTCAGAAGTGTATTAGAAAGGCATTAGCTTCTCCTTTTCCTTCTTTTTTTTTTTTTTTTTTCCACTGGAGTCCATCCAGATGGAGCACAAACAAGGAAAGGATAAATGCAAAGTGCTCTGCCACCCTGAAAGCACGCGCTGACGTCAGCTTTCATGAACTGGCACTTTAATCATCGCATGGGGAATGTTTCTCTCTCTCTCTCTGCAGCCTCCCTTTGGATTTCTCAGTGCACCAACATTAGCATTTATGGCAAGGAAGATTTAGTTTCTTTGCTGGTTAAAAGAGTAGTAAATTCACAATGCTTTCACAAGCTGCTAGATGGAGAGCCCTGGAGACCCAAAAGCCTGTAGGCTTAGACTAGGTGCATCAAGGGCAGCAAAAGGGCAAGCTTCTTCCTGGATGTATTTCCAGTTGCATTAACAGCTAAGCTGAAAAGCAGGGGGCTAGTCCATCAGCATACAGAGGAGTTGTCAGCTTCTCCAAGCCAAACTCCACAAAATACTGTGGGGGAGGAAAACAATATATGGCACCAGACAGGAAAGACAGATGGATCAGGGACCTCCAAAGGTCTTTTTGAGGCATGTAAGCTAAATTTTTCGGAATTAAACACTGCAAATTAGTGGATTCTTTTTCTGTTCCTGTGTCATGCCTCAAGCAACTTGCTCTCTTCCTCTACCCCAGTCTTCTTGAGTGGACTAAAGGTAATTTGACTTTGACCCCTTCTCAGAAGAGCTAGGAGTGATGAATTCACCAGTGTGAGAAGCATCGTAAGCCTGGTAAGGAAGAGCTCTATGGAAGTGCCTTGCATCTGTTGTTAGCTTTCTGCTGGGATTGAGCACAGTCTACTCCTCTGCATCTACTACTGCCTACTTGTATTTTCTGTATTTCCTCCATGTCCTTCACGTGTGAGGGAGAATGTGTGAAGCAGGAGTAGGATACAGCCATCCCTTCTTGGCTGTTTGCCATAGGTAGGCCCAGACGTGAAATTCTCCTTCCCACCCCCAACATAGTGGCCATCACAACACAGGAGTAGGGGGCAGTTCTCAGCGGAGCAATTCACTAAGGGTTTTGGTCATTATGGTGTGGGCAGATTATCGCACTCTATACATTCAGAGATGTGCTGGGGCAGGGGGAAAAAAAGACAGATATTAATGATGCTAGCAGGCTATTGTCAATATAGATGCAGTCAGCTGGTCTCATCAGCTGCTTTCATTAGACTGCCTGCTTTACAATGAAGTGGTTTCCTAATTACAGCCTTCACTTCACACTGTGTCCTGTATAGTCCTGCATCATCAGATGCCGCTGTTTCCTTTACACTTGCTGGAGCACTCTGCAGCACAGAGCTGTCTCAGCGTTAAGGCCCCACTCGCCCATGTAATTAAAGGAGGATGAAAGATGGATTTGTGGCAGCTACATTCTTATTTTGTAACTCTTGTATGTTGTGGCTGTTGCTTCTTACAAGGCAGGGTGACTAAAGGGTTGCAGACATTTAAAATATACATATGCAGATACACATGAATATATATACACATGTGTATGTGTATGTATACTCCAGTTAGTGATGCATTTCCTAGGTATCCAGAAACTTCTGTAGTGATATGTAAGAAATGCAGACAAAGAGATAGTGAGCAAGTAAAGATTGTCATTGAAGATTTGGCTAGGATCCACTTTTAGTCTTTCCCCTAGCTCCATGTTTCACACACAAAAAAAGCCAACAAACTACAGCTATTCCTTCCTATCAACAACACAGCCACCATATTTTACTCTCGTATCTTTAAAAACAGATACTCCCTCTTAGTCAGCTCTCCCTCAAGAAAACCAAATTTTCACCAGTTGAGCAGACAGCAGCTATCAGCTCAACTCAGACCATCACACTGCATGAGCTATCTGCTGGAAAACCCTGGGAGTTTTGGGGGGGTTAATAATTAGTTTGATGTACCTTTTTATTTTCTTTTTTTTTCATTTGGAGTGCTTGGTTAATGTTAAATTTTAAAGCAATTACAGAGTTGCGGGAGCAAGGGCTGTAGAAAACAGCACCAAATATTGTGAAATTAATGATGTAACCTGACGTCAGTTCACAGTTTGACTTGCTAATACTGGAACCCTCGTTTTGTTTTCCTGGTCTCTGTCAACCTGCTGCTCGCTCAGCCATTTTAAAATGCAAATCTGCTCGGAATGACCACTCTACCCCTAATCTGATATTTTGATGTTGTTCACTGCTTACTAGAAGGGATTCGATGGTACGTATATATATGTATATATACATAAGAAGTATGCAGTTCTTCTAGCATAGGCTCAGCTGGTGCCTACCAGCCTTTTGCTGCTCTCCCATATCAGGCCCTCCTGAGGTGAAATAAACTACATTTATCATCATTCTTTTGTCATTACAAATACATTATAAGTACATTTTCGCTGATATAATGCGATATAATTTTTCAGCACACCCTGTTGGATATTGCTACTCTGATTGGAATTGGACAGAAGAACAATAAGCAATTATAGCCATTGCAGGCCAGTAAAAAAACAGTTCCACAGTAATTCATGGTTTGCAAATTTTCAACAGTGATGGTTTCCTGCTTTTACTTTTGGGGACTTGGTTTCCTGCTTTTACTTTTGGGGACTTTTTAGAATACATTTTCTTTTTCCACATGAAAAGTTTGTTTTCATAACAACACAAAAACTCCATAGGCAGATTAAAAAAAATTGCTTCTGCATTATGAACAAGCCTAAACAATTATTTTTCAGGGTTTTGCAACATTCAGATTTATTAGAGTGTGAAAAGAAAATGCACTTCCAGCACAGCATTCGCACGAGAGAGGTCTTACCCTCTAGGAAGCTCTGTTGGTGGCAGATATTCATGATAAACTGGCACCATTGTGCTGGTAGCAGCAGAAGCACCGCAGAAGACCTGATACAATTGAGATCATTGAATGTTTGGGTTGGAAGGGACCTTTAAAGGTCAGCTAGTCCAACTGCCTTGCAATGAGCAGGAATCTTTTCATCCAGACCAGGCTGCTGAGAGCCCTGTCCAACACAGCTTTGGATGTGTCCAGTGATGGGGCACCTACCAACCTCTGTGGGCATCCTGCTCCAGAATTTAATCACCCTCATCACGAAAGAGACATTTGCAGTGTTACAGTTCTCCCACACTGCTCAAGCTGTTTAGATCAAAGGCTTGCCAGTATGTGGCTTGCTAGCACCCAAAGCTTCTGTGCTGAGCCCTTGACACTTCCACGGGGTTCATGGCACCCTGTGGGACCAAGGCCATGGTTAGGGAGCTCAGGTGGTTTTTGGTTCAGGTTTTCTGCAGTACTAAGTAACCTCAGAAACACTTGATGACTCCGTTGCATCAAGATGTTACTGTATAAACAGCATCCTGAAATACCCACAGCTTGGTCCAGGGAAACAGTCATACTCTATTGCTCTGCAACACTATATAATAAAGAGAACTGCCTGGCAGATGACAAGTGCGGTGGCTGCTGGAGTCTCCTGGATCTAAATAATCATCACTAGAAAGCAGTGGAGAAGTGAGTGTCAGCATTTCTACCCTTACTGACTCCTTCTGGATAGCTGATCCTCCAGGGTGACCTCGTGCAACCATTCTAAGCTGACCGTGCCAACTTTATTCGCATCTATGTGCTGGCAACTTCTATTTCCAAAGGCAATAGCAGCTATTCAGCCGGAGCTGCAGATGAGCTGATGGCTCATCCTGCTGGAGCTGGATTCAGATCTCTCCTAACCTCTTCCCAGAAATGAATGTCTGAAACCTTTGCATCGACCCTGCTCTCTGACTCATTTGTGTTCCATGCTATAGGACAGAAATCTTTGTTCCCTTCTCCTCTCTTTGACTGTTCTTCTGGATGAAAAAAGGCAAGGAAGAATGGGACCAAGCAGAAGTCACTCTCGCTGTACATGCAGCTGTCTGTGTACTCCTTGCACCTGTTTGCCCTCCCTATTTCTGGCTGTAAAAAATCCTAGGAATTCTTCATCAAAGGTATTTTTTGTCAGCTATCTCCTGACACCAGCCAAGATGGCAATCTGTTCATCCAGAGGGAGAAGAGAGCTGGGTATGGTGTTTTCCTTTGTACTGGGGGCTTCTTGCTGTTCCCTGATCCGTGGCCAGAGCTCTCTCTGAAGGTGTCCCCAGCTTCTTTGATCTGGGCCACTGTTTGCAGGTTACTGCTCAGGCTCTGCTCTGCGTCATTCCATGTGACACAGTGACCTACATACCTGTCCTTGTCAGTAATGGGTCATATCCTGGCTTATCTGACCCTCCCTTTTCGAAGGGTGATAAAGACAGATCTTTAAGTATTTGGTAGTTTCCACCCACCAGTCCCCAAGTTAAATGTGCTGCTGTCCTCCACCCTTGTTTTTGTGTTTTCGAATAAGAATTAGCTCCCCTAAAGAGTATCCATCCACGTGTCTCTGTGGAGTCTTAAATTTTAATCTGTTCACAATCTTAACTAATTGGATTTGTTTGTAGAAGAAAGCTGCCTATGGTTTGACTTTCTGCAGAACAGTTAAAAAAAAAGGAAGGGGTGAGGGGGAAATAGAAACTTATAAATAGAAAAAAAAAAGAAATTAGAAAAGAAAAAAGAAAAGAACTTAAAAAAAGAAAAAATAGAAGTTATATTAATGAAGGAAAAGCAAACAGCATTACAGCTTACCCTGTAGCACAATAGGTATACACACTACTTAAACTTGCAGTGGAGGTTTTGCATGCATGGGAAAATAAGTGGCCAACGTGGTGCTTAATATTCCTCTGCCCTTGTAGATTAGTTATGCAGGGAATAAGCAGCAGCATTCCTGCAACAAGTCACACTAACTTATGCCTTATTTCTGCTTCTAGCACCATTGCTCTAGTAAAACTCAGAATGTAATATGATTCTTCTCTTGAGAATAGCTTGTAAGTGCTATCTTATCTTTTCAGATGGCACTAATGAATTAGTAAATGCAAATAAAAACACGAGTAGCCAGGGAAACCCAAACTCAAGAGGTAAATAACTAATTTTAGACTTAAGAGTCAAAATCACGATAACAATATAAGTGCTGGTGTACTGTGCCTATCACACTGTTAGTAAACTCATACTGCCTCCCGCTATCCCTGTGTCCTAGGCTATGGGACCTCTGCTACTGCTGCATAAATCAGGTTCAGATGACCAAAAAGCAAGTGTTCACCCGAGGAACTGCACCCCTGCGAGCACTCCAACACGGCCTAAAATGTCTCCACTCAAGAATGAAAAATGCTGCTTAAAGCTTACATCATTTAGGAAGGTCTGTAGCTCACATATGTTTTCTGTTTGGTGCCTCAGACTTCCCCCGGGCTAGAGGCGAGTGGCGGGTGCCCAGCTGTGCCCAGTTATGGTCAGAGACAGGGAGGGGGGAGGTTGGAGTTTAAAAACAGAGTAAGAGGTCAGCTGTTTGTCTTGGCTTAGAGATAGGGCTGTGTTCTGATTTTTTTTGCTGGTCTAGCCTATTCTACACACTAGTTCTGTGTACACTGATGTTATGCCACTGAATTTCATGAAGGTAAGCCCTGCTCCCTGTAACACAAAGGGTCAGCCTGAGCTTGCTTCCTGCTGTCTCTGTTCCTCTCTGTGAAGGATACCAGCAGCAGGCACTGAGCCTCAGTGCAAACCAAGCCCTGCTGAGCATCAGAGACCTATTTGAAACCATGAGATTTAGGTGAGGGCTATAATGATATCATTTTTCTGAGCTGTTTTTAGGAGTCTGGAAGAACACTGGTCTTTAAATGAATCCTAATTTAATGCATTTAGGACCTCTGTGATTGGTAGTGCCTATAAATACCACTTAAGCACACAATAGAATTTTTAACATACCATTTTCAGCAGGCAGTGACCCAGACTTGCTGCCTCACTCCTGCAGCAGCTTACTTTGGCTGTGGGGTGACCCTCTGGGCGGCATGTCCTTGGCAACAGGGACATACAGTTGGGAGGTTCCTTAGCATCCCCTCCCCCCTTCGTTTTAAGAAAATTGTTATCCAAATAGCATGCTGGGAAAGTGAGGTACGCAGGACTACTGGTGAGGGGACTTCTATGCTCAGAGGACAACTCCAAGTCATAAAGAAAATAACCCAGAGGGCAGTACAGGCAAATGGGGAAAGTACCTCCAAGCAAATAGTCATGGGAGGCACATAATAGGACAGGGTGAGTGAGGAAAGAGGTAAAATCTCTTCTCCCCCCACCCCCCCACCATCCTCCTGCACGTATTTCTCAGAGATCTTGATGGTGTTATTTATAATATTAATGCTTTTCTTGGGGGAGGGGGGAGGAGAAGAATCATTTGATAGGAATCTGATTATATGTTTCTATATTTAAGAAGGGAAGTTTTTTGATGATAAAGTAGAAAAAAATATAGTGGCAAGTACTTAGCGTAATCTAGTGATTAAAGCAGTCTTTTACTGGTATGCCTGTAAATCATAAATTCCCACTGCAGAATGGCTCCTGTGGCATTTTGCCAATTAACCTTTGCATGCTTTAATCTTGCTTTGACTCCAGAAGTTCAGGCTGTTCCCTGGTTTGTTTAGTGGTTGCTGTTAACAAAACATTTGCTGTTTGAAATACACAGTGCTTAGCATCCATGTATTTCTTAGCATTCAGGTCTCTCAGCACATGCAATATTGATGTTTTGTAGATCATAGAAAAAGCCTGACTCATTAGTGAAGAGATATTAAATAAACATCCCCAAAGAAAGCAAACAAACTCAGCCATTACGAAGACAATTTTTCAGCCTGAACTGAGCTAGCAGAGGCATAGGAAATGAGAGTTTAGTGAACTGGAGAGAGGAAAGAGGAATCGTGTTACGTTCACACAGAGACAAGATATGTATCCCCTGCTTGCCTTGCAGACTGACATGGCAGTCAGCTGTGGGGTGCAGCTGGGAAAAATGGGGACCCACGTTGCCTCCTGTCCTGCCTTTCCCAGAGGTCAGATGATGAGGATAAGGCTTGCAGAAAATCTTCCTGCCTGGTGTCTGGCAACAAGCAGCCAGCAAGCACAGCCTTTCTGCAAAACCCTGCAATTGTGATGGCTGATGTGTGCACAAAGACCATCCTCTTTCCTCCTGGGTCTCATCCAGGTTCTGCCTTTGGATTACTCCCTCTCTTGTCTTTACCTTTTAGGAGTATAATGTATGATATATACCTTTCTCCTTCCCTCCCATAGGCAGTTCCGTGGCCAAGAGCTGAAAACACTAGTTAAAACCAAAAATACTTTAAAATAAAAAACTTGCCACGAGCGTTAAGTATTCTTAAATAGGTTGGATATATATTTTGCAAGCCACATGACATTTATTATTTATAACTAATGACTATCTGACAGTTGAGAAATATGAAAGAGAATTTTCTCTCCATGTTCAGGGACTCTCAGTTCACATGAGTCAGTCTCAGTCTGAAGTCTAAAAAAGGTCACTTTGCAATCTGTAAGTAGCTTTAAAGCCTTCACGGGCCTTAAAGTATCAGGCTTAGCCAGTAGGGAAAAAAAACCCTCCTGGAACAAGGTAGTTCTGACAGCAGAGAGCTGGAAAAGGGAAAGAGCTGATAAGATTGCCATCTCCTGCTCTTGATGCAGGTAGAGGAAGGACAGCAGAAGGTTTTCTAGAGGAAAAGCATATGTCTGATTTGTCACAGCTTCAGCTAATAATTCTCACATTTATCTATTCCAGGCTCATCTCCAGTTGACCAAATGGAAAACTTGACATTGCCTCATGGATACATGAAACAGTCAAACCTGTGAGTAGTCCTAGTTCCACAGAACCTCATACCCTCTCCTATCTTTTGTTGTCATTGCGGCCTACATATCCTACCACTCAGCCATCAGCACCTGTTTTCTGCTGCTCCTCATTAGACCCACATTAGCTAAAACATGCTACAGAATTTCTTTAAATTCAGATTTAAATTCAGGTTTTCTTTCCATCCAAACCTCTAGTATCCACCTGTGAGGAAAGGTGAGAGCCCAGATGTCTCCGGTAACACAGAAAATGCCAGACACACATTGAGATGTCTATCCACACACATGAATTTCTTTTCCCTTCCTCATAAAACCCAAGTGTCGTGGGTTACCAGGGATCAAACCTTTTTTCTCGAACTCCGCCCTTCACACAATTACTATCAGTTGAGAGAGGTTTTATACAGACAAAACAGAGGCTTGACTTAAAGGATATAATACTAAGATTTATTACTAGAAAGATAACTAAGAAATCACATATACTACACCAGTACTAATTAAACTAGCTTATCTTATGAATAATATATATATATTGAGTACTACTCAAACTTAGCTTATCTTATGGAAATAATATATACTATAACATTAATTAAACTAACTTATGAATAAAAAGAATATCAGGTTGCTATATACAAATTTGGT
>VYXB01007952.1:1041066-1066470 GCA_013397135.1 Pachyramphus minor | reverse complement strand
TTTTGGGTCACGAGTGAGCTGCACCAGCATGGATCTCTCACCGGGACTACAGGTTCTACTTGAGACAACTTGATCCAGCATAAAACTCTCTCTCCGTAGGCTACAGGTCTCTAGCAGGATTCTGCTTCAATTCAGACCTCTCACAAGGGTCACAGACTCTGTAGGCATTCATCTGTTCCAGGACAAATTCCCTCATTAACTGCTGGGGGTCTCTCTGCACCCCAGTTATCTTCTAAAGGCAGCAGGGGTTTGCAACTTTCAGTCCCTTTTCCCTGGCTGCAGGGAGAGAGGGGTGAAGACTCCCGCCTCGTCTCAACTCTTCTCTTGTTAGAACTGACCTTGAAGCTGCTGGTTATCTCAAGTCGTCCTCTGCTCTCCGCCGGAGCTGGAATCCTTGCAGCATGTTTCAGCTGGACAGTTTCTCTCTGGAGTTTGTTTCTGTTACACATCCCGGCTGGAGAGACTTCATACCTGCCGTAGACCCAAGGCCAGGGGAGAGGGCCTGGTCCCCACATGGGGGCTTGCTGCCCCTCTCCTCACATGGCGGCTGAATTTCTTACTGCGACACACACCTTGTCTTCCATTTTCTTAAATGTGTCATTAGCAGAGGCGTTACTAAAAGTTTTGATTGGGTTTTTTCTCTGGAACTATACCTGGGCCTGACCATTTCAGCCCGGGGGGGCTGGTAACCCACGACACCCAAGCACTATGCTTTTGTAAAGACAGCACCTGAAAACACAGTCCCTCCCCAAGACCAGTTTCCCTGGGGAGAAGATGGACAGACACCCCTTTTGCAAAGACTGGAAAACTTGACTTCCCGGAGGAGCAGCTCTCCATCTGTTCATGTCTGTAAGCCTTCCCTTGCTCCATTTGGGCTGAGGCAGCAAGAGTGTTTCCTTGAGCTCCTTAGCTGGAAGATGAGCCCCCAGGCCAGAGCACATGTGAACGGCAAGCCACAGGGCAAGGCTGGAGGCAGGTCATTCTCCTTGGATCAGCATTTATATCTGGGGGTAAACAGCTTGTCCCTGTTTATTTGGCATAACCACCTTTGCTTGCCCACCTCCTAATAGTTAACTTTTCAAGTGGAGTTTCCCCCTCTTGTGCTGTACACACATAAGATGATCTGGGACAAAACCCCACCTTGCCACCTCCCTCCTGACTGCCCATCCTTCCTTTAAATGCCTTGCCAGGCTGCGAAGCTGGTGCCAGCTGTTAGCATTGGACTACGACTAATGTTCATTTTCTTGCACAATAGAATACTTGGGTTCTTATTACCTAATTTCAGCCTTTCTACCATCTTCTTCACTTCTCATTTTCCCATTTCTTTCATACATCCATTGGAGGTGATTAGCTCTTAGAAGTAGGAATGGCTAGTCTGGTTTCCTCAGGAAATAAGGTGATCATGTTCTGTACATCCTCAGACAACTGTTGAATACACTGGTTGATTTAATTTGGCTGCTGGAAAGCAGGCTCAAAGCTAATTGAATTTCTGCAAGTTTTGTGCAAGTACGCAGCTAACCGGAGCAGAGAGGAACCCCAGAGTCACACACCAGAAAGAAAAGTAGGAGATAAATTTGTACCTTAGTAGATACCAAAAAATTCACAAGAGAGTTACAGTAGTTAACCGTCAAAAAAAGTTCCTCAGTTTGTACCTGCGAATGACCACGAGAGGCAAACCTATAAGAAATCTGGACTCTTCTTGTGCTTATTAAACTACATTTAAGTTGTTTCCACTGTGATTGGGACAATACTTTTAGATCCCTGAGAGGGACTTTTAGCATTACTACAGACCATGAAAAAAACCCCTGTAATAATAGTGATAAAGGCAGATAAAGGAGTTCTAATCACCAAAGGTTTATCTGACACCTGCAGGGCACAAAATCTCACCACACAATTTTGTTGCTTTTTGCTGGCAGTAGATCGTAAGTCCTCACCCTGCCCCCAATTGCCTTCCCAGGGGCAACCTTAAAAGTAGCCATATGACATGTAGACATGTTTCACCCCACAAGAAATCAGCTGGCTTGCAAATGGCAAGTGACTGATCTAAACCTGGCCCCAGGTTTCCAGCTCTGACTGCTTAGACAGCAAAGGTGATAAGTACAGTACTGAAATCAGGGTGAAGTTTTGCATCGTGACACGTGCCTGCCCAGAAGCGGACAAAAGGGTTTAACCACAGATTAATTCTATTTTTTTCTGTAAAAAAGGCATTTTTACAGTGTGAGGCAATTCTTTTAAAATTTTTTTTTAAAAAAAGAGCTTATGTTGCAGTTTGGCTGACATGTTTCATGAGGTAGTGCCATGTTACAAACATATACATCAGTGCTTAGCTTACAGATTGTCTCAACACCTGGAAGGCTGTTACAGAGACAGATTTAATAATTAATCACTCTTTCTCTGAGACAATGTATCCTGAATCTCTTAAGGTGCATATTGCACACGAGGTAACAGGAGGAGTAGGTAAAAGAGACAAAAGCATTAGGAAAGCTAAAAAGACAGATCAAATAACATTATTCCTCATGTCATGGTGTAAATGGGGCTGTATCAGCTGATCCTGCGTGGAGATTGCCTGGAGGTGGTTCAAAGTAGTTGAGAGCAAACTACTTGTATTCCAAAGTTGTTGTTAAGTAAATGATGTACAGATGATGACAAGAAAGATGGGAGCACATCAATTCCTTGGGTTTATGGCACCTTGCACAGCTAGGGATATGGAGGGGTTGTTTGATAATCAGAAAAATATCGTATCTGGAAATGACACTGAAAGGTCCCTACAGGATGTGTTTTCTGTATGTGCTGTATATTTTTCTCATCTGTGTTTAGCACTACATTTTTCTGTGAAAGCTATAAACCTAACAAAATTGAACGCTACAATGAAGGGAGAAATAAGAAAAAATATTAGTCTGCTATTCTCCTTAGTGAGCATGACCCAAACCATAAATGTGGTCTGTATTCCGGCAGCAGAGGAGCATTAGCACCAATTTCTATTGGTGTCTCAGGCACCTTCCCTTGCCAGTTGCCATCACTCACCACCTTAGAGGAAGCCTATGTGTTACAACAGGGATACTCAGAACACGGGTAATGCCTCTGTGCACACGTGTATTGGGGTGAAGGTAGGGGGCCCTGTGAAGGAGGGTGGTAGGCAGGAGGTGAAGCGTGAGGGGGGGCCAGTCAAGGCCTGAGGCACAAGTGAACTTATGTCAAGGTGGACAAATGACATGTTTCAAGGCGCTGTGGATAAAAGCATCAGATGTGTGTGTAGGGAAGGAAAGACCCCCAGAGACCTGTCAGCTGCACTTTCTCCAAAAAATGCTTATGTTTTTAAATCACTGCAAACACATAAGGAATTTCAGCCATAGTGATATTAATGGTGCACCACCTTAATTCAAACCTGAGCACAGATCCAAGCACTGCGAGGAAATGGTATCTGATAAACTGGATGACCAGGAACACACAACAGCTGATGGCATAGAGATGCACATTCTGGTAGCAGCACTGTTTTGCAAACTCCAGTACTGAGTGTAATCTTATCATCAAAGCTTATTTGACCAAATGCGTGTGTTTACTGATGCGAACATTCTAATCTTAATGGAATTGATTAAATTACCAAAATTATGAACATATTTAAGATATCTACAAGGACAGGACTAGCTGATGATGTCTGCTGAGCTGGGTTTAGTTTGCTGTTAATCACTGCATCTTATGTCATTCAGCAAATCCCACTGATATCATGGGCAAGGTGCAAATCCTCTTTTTCTCATGGTTTTTATTGCTGAGGAAGATCTTGATTTCCATGAGTCAGATAAGGTTCTTGGTAAACATGTTGGCTCAGATGGCTTTGAAAAGCATATTTCCTTATGAATTGAAGCTGGATCTCAAGCATCCTTTACAAGCACAGTGCACAAATTGAAATACTAATCATGGATCTGTATCGTTAAATTACTTGTACAGATGGGTCTGATGTTGTTGGGCTCATTTTCCCAGCGCTGCTGCAAAAGGAAGGAACTCCTAAACTGTAAGAGGGGTTTAATAGAGGAAATTATTTGGGATTGCACTAGCCTCTGTATGATAGGTAGTTGCTGAGGAAAAGCTCTGTTGGCAAGCTTCCTCTTGTATCCAGTTTGCATCCAGATCCTCAAAGTATAAGTCATCCTAAGCCAACAAGTTACTTTTATACTACCTGATTTTCTTACCCTGTGCTTTATAATAATTTTTGGTAGCTTTCCTCTGTTAATCTGCAATGGAAAACCAGCCTAGGCTGAAGCATAGTATTTATCAAACAAGTTTGTAAATCTCTCCTCCGTAAGACTTTTGAACTAATTCATTGTACCTCGCGTAGATATTTTAAAATATGTAATGGCAAGTTGCAGGTGAAGAAGCAGTAGGAGCAAGATTGAAGCGTGTTTGTGGAGATGAGGGAGTCTCTTTATTGTGAAAAGCACCAAATAAGTTGTGTGACTTCACAATGTCTGCAGTTTTAAGCAAGTTCTGGAGCATGCAATTGTGAAACTATAGCTGGCTAGTAAGGATCGAAGCAACTTCAATTTTTGTTCCACCTCAATAAAACAGATTTTTTTCCTGTCTCTCCCTTAGTGAAAAGTGTTGTTACTCTTACTATCCACCACTGTTCCAGCACTGCTGATAACATTCAGCATTTGCTGAGTAATTTACATACTTCCAGTGTTGGAAAAACATTGGTTCATTAAATCTTCCAGTATTTCTGTAATAAGAGCAGTCGTTAAAATTGTCTTTATGAGCAGGAATGGAGAGTTTAATTGACCTAATCATAGCAAATTAGTAGCAAATTTTGGATGGTGCTATTGATTTTTGCATATCCTCTAAAGACTCATGAAAATTATATTTCTTACTCATTCAGCTGAATAAACTTCAGCTTTTTCTTTAAAAAAAAAAAAAAAAAGGACTGGCGTTGACCTGAATCCAATAGATAGTTGGATTTCAAGTTTCTAGCATGGATTTTTTTCTTCAGAACTTTTTGAGTTTTAAACTGTGAAACGCTGGAAAATTTTTAAGGCTGTTGGGTTTTCATGTCATACTTTGCCAACTCTTGAATGGAGTAGTAAATCCATACCAGAAGGAGTTATGGGACTTTGAACATCCGTGTTTATAAAGCACATCGTTCCTGATGTAGCAATGGGGGAAGCTGCCCAGGGCTGTGGCCACTTTGCCATTGAGTCACACAAGTGTTGTGCTGTGCCAAGTGTTGCTAACAGCACGGGAAGGGGAGTACGGTCCTCCCTGGGCCTGGCAAACCTACTCCTATACACTGAGCTTCATGGGTGGAAGGGCTTAGGACAAACCAGCTTAGCATTCATTCATGGCTCTGCCCACAAGCCTAAGATCATGCATTTTTACCTGGTTCTCTTGCAGTTTTACCTGGTTCCTTGCAATAGCTGTGGTGGTGAAGTGGTGCCCTGAGTTGCAGAGCAATTGCATGCCCTGATGTGTTTTTGAGAGTTCTGCCACCATTCACATGACAGCAGTCATTGGCATGTGACTGTGCATCACCCTTATTTAAATCACTGGGTTGCCCTGGGTAGGCTCCTTCTTCCGTCCTGAAACAACTGCAAACTGCATTAAAACAAGAAATACTTCAAAGTGTGGGAGCACTTCTAAATCAATACAGTCTTTTCCAACTACTCATCTTGATGTTTTCTGTGAAACATGGACCTTTAAAGTTTGATTGCCACTCCAAGGCCATTTGTATTTCTCATTGAGGACTGTGCAATGATTCACTTTTTACTGCATTGCCACTGCTAAGAATGGATCATCTCTAGAATTCGATTTCCTCTGTGGAGTTTTCTAGGAGCTGGAGGTTGGGTGATTAATTTTATTGGGACAATAAGTTCTAATGGAAGGAGTATGTCATTCTTCAACAATACTTCTTTCTGAGATGACAGCACAATAAATTATAGGCATACAGCAAATTCCTGAGTGCAGTCAGTTGACTTGTGCTGGGTGGATGGAATAAGAGCAATGGCAGTGAATTGGGTCACTGAAGTTGTGTGGAAGCTCTACCACTGCCTCAAGTCAGCTTTGGGTGATCTACTTTTGATAAACAGTTGAACTTAAAAGCTCACACTCAAAAAATTTTCTTTTGTCGAAGTCAGCTACTCTGTGTGTTATTGACGAATATCTCCTAATGAGCCATAGTTTAAAAATTAGGGTTTGCCTTTCTGGATCAAGCCATTAGTCACTTATGATTTTCATCTTTTTAGCTTTTTCTTTAAAGGGAATGGCTTTAAACTGAAATAGGGTGGATTTATATTAGATATTAGGAGGAAGTGTTTTACTGTGAGGGAGATGAGGCACTGGAACAGGTTGACCAGAAAAGGTGTGGTTGTCCCATCCCTGGAAGTGTTCAAGGCCAGGTCAGATGGGTTCTGAGCAATCTGGTCTAGTGGGAGGTGTCCCTTCCCATAGCAGAGAGGTTTGGAAGTAGGTGAAGTTTAAGGTCCCTTCCAGCCCAAACCATTCTGTGATTCAGACTTGAATAATGGTCAGTGTCTGAGGCTTCGAAGCAAAGAAAGGAAAAAGGTTAGGAAAAAAAAATACCACAAGAAATCCCAAATGTCTGCTACTTATGTAATAATAGGGATAGGAAGCATCTGTTCTGGTCCCCTTGATTTTCAGCTTCCTTCTTGAAGATTTGCTTATCCCTGCATTTATGACCAAAATGCAGATATTCTTAAATAATAAAACCATGTAGCCTCTTCTGTTGCTTTTCAGTGCCCTGTACCCCAGCATCAATGTATTGATGGTATATTTCATCAGGGTTGCAATGTGGGCAGCAAACTGCTATGGCTTGGGAAGTGCTTCACAAAAGGGGGCAGGAGCCGGAATCAGTAATCACACGAGCTGTCCCACTGCATTCATCCCTTTTTCTACCTTAATTCATGGATACTCTTAGGCACCTGGTGTGCCCCTTGGTGATGGTCCTGTGCAGGGCTAACAGTCGGACTCAGTGATCCTTGTGGGTGCCTTCCAACTCAGCATATTCGGTGATTCTGTGATATTATGTCCATCAGGGACTGTTAGGATCCCCTACACTGAACTGCTTATGTTGTACAGTTTAACCTTGTAATTCTTGCATTGGAGCAAACAACCTGTGACTGTATGAGTTTGTATTTTTAGAAACACCATTAATCCTGATTTAATCATTTTGCATCATGGAGAATTCTGCAAAAAAACCTTGGCAAGCCATTCACTGGATTTTCCTAAATGTGGCCAGGGTGGTCTACTCAGGGTGATGCTAGAAGTTGCTAGCTAAGGCCAGGGAACAGAACTGGGTGAGTGCACTCCCAGCCCATGCTGTCAGTGTAAGAATTCCTTCCACTCCAACGTCCATAGGATGTTCTCAATCAAATTGAAATACACAATTTGTCCTTCTAAAACCATCAGGTGTTAGTTTCATTAGTGCCCCTGTACATGAGGCTCTGCTGTGGGATCTCTTACTGTTTTGGACTGTGTTCAAGGGTGAAAAGGTGCTCTTCAGAAGACTGACAGCCAATGTAAGACTAGGGTTCAGAAATGCTTAACTGGTTTTGGTTCTTTACATGACTGAACAATAAAGTAGCTGAGATGCAGTCTTCTGTAGTATGAGACATTCTGGACCTGAGGAGACAGAGGACACAGCTGCTCGCTTCTAGACTGGACCCCCTAGCTTGTACTATTTATACTTTTGACAGAATTAACCAACATAAGGTGTGTTGAATGCAGGGCAGGTACTGATAAGAAAAAACAGAAATCTTTTGGTACTCTTGCTCTTACTCAGGTAGATTTCCACTGTTTCTTATATATCATAATTTAGCTCATCAGCTCTGCTTTTAAAACAAAGATAAACATGTCCTCTGTCCTTTCAGGGAGCATAATGTGTGTTCTTAAGAATGTGGGCCACAGGTTTTGAAAAGAAAATCTGCTTAGTGGCCCAGATATTCATAAAGCTGATAGCAAATATAAAGAGAGAGATGAACGACAGATGTGCAGACACAGTTAGGAGGAATTGTTACAGGCATGAGAGTTGTTTGTCGCTGTCATGTGTCCCCCTGCTCACTCAACCCACTTGCAGTCTGCCCTTTGTAAGGTATTTGCTGTTCTGTGGTTTTGTTTTTCTCGCAATGTCCTAGAAAATCCTGCTTTAGGAGTGGTGTTGTTGAGGAGGGAATGAATCCTGTTCCTTTGGGTTCCATGGGGGCTGGATGCATTTATTCTGCAGTCCTAATAACAAGCGTTATAGGGTGAAGGTCTTTGATACCAAAGCTAAGAAGGAAAGGAAGGAAGAAGAAAAGCAAGAAGGGCGTATCAAAGACTCCATCTGCTTATTATTATTCTAGTTTGAAAACCACCAACATGGAGCCTTCCCTAAACCCTGCCAGAGAGGTTTCCTTGACAGAGCTACAGAAGTAGTCAACACAATATGGTTGTGCACACTTAAGTTTCCCTGAGACTCAGGCAGTTTTTGTTGTCTAAAGGCACATAGAGTATTTTAGCCATCTAACAAAAACAACAAAAAAAAAACAAACACAAACAAACAAAACAAAAAAACCCACAAAAAAACAACAACAAAAAACTCAAACCAAGCAAAAAAGAAAAACAAACAAGCAAAAAAACCCCAACCTAAACTTGGGATTTTTCTAATTTAATTGTTGATTAAACGTCTTTTTCCAAAGCACCAGCCCAGGGACTCATTATCCACTTAAAACCTCAAATCTTTTTCACTTTTGCATTTGAGTCTAGACTAGCCCACAGTCTTGTGTATACAGTCAAGGTTCTTTAAATAATTTTTTAACTTCTATGTTCACCACATTGAAATACATACTGTTTCTTTATGTCAACTTTATCTTCAGATAATAATACTGGCATCCTCTCTTTGCAATCTTTGAGCATTCACTGCAGAGAAACTTATTCTTGAACCGGTCTTTCTCCTTGTTGACTTCTATATGGTTATGTATTAAATAGGTTATTTAACCTTATAAAAGTTAAATCATAAAAGAAAAAATCTCTTCCATACTTAATGGACTTTGATGAGCCATAAAGTTAGACTTACCTCAGGCTTTCAATGAACTGGGAGTGAGGACTCATATGGGCTTGGGACCGTGAGCCACAAGTTTCCTTTGCCTGGATTAATAGTCATAGTAACACAAAGATCACTATTAAAAAAAACCCTAAAACACATTCTTAAAAGTGAGTTATCATACAGAAGGCATATATTCCTATGAAATAATACTAAATCAGTTACATCAGGCTCTATAAAATGGTTTGGGTGTTTTTCAGAGACAGCCTCCAGACAGTAGAAAGAATTCACTGTATTTCTCTGATCACAATTCTCTCCAGGAGCAAGTAACTTATTGTATTGTAAATCTGGCCACCTACCAGCAGTGAAAACCTGTGCTTAGAGGAACCTAGCTTTCTAAAGGACTAAAAAGCTGAGCTGGCATGCTAGCTTTGACAAGGGTAGACTATTAGCCCTTTTTTGGAATTAGACCATATGATCAAATTTTGTTGTTGTTTCATTTGATGAAGCAAAATATAACACAAAGATTGTGAAGCAACTATGTTTAATAATGTAACAAGCTGTAAATATATTTTAGGGTTTGATCCAAAGCCCACTGAAGTCCATGGAGAGGAATGGTTTCTCAAACACAGCTTGAATGAGAGAGAGGGAGAAGAGAAAATAGTGGAGAACTTTAGGAAAAGAAGAAAAAAGGAAAAAAACAGAATAAAGGGATGGGCTAATCTGCATTATGTCACAGCTCTTCCTCTTTAATCCCCCTGTGTGTTCACCATTATTCATATTATTTCTTCATGTGTTCTCTATGGTAAGGCCACAGCTAGAACCTTGTTTCTGGAAGAAAACTCCCTAAAGTGAGTGTTTGTCCAGTTGGCAGTAAGGTTCTTTTGTTGACACCAAACCTTGAAAGAAAGATCTGCTTCTCCCCTACCTCAGGCTGCCCTTGATGGGCCTTTGCTTCTCTTGGGACCTGCTACACTGTCAGTCCCCTCCCAGGATTATAGGCTCTTCATTCATGTGCTCCTCTTCTTCTTGCAGATTCAGTTGTGCTCAGAAACAGAGATAGTCAACCACAACCACTTGCTCTAGAAGTTCACAACTAATCTTAATATAATATGTTGGCAATAAAGAAATTAACTTCTTTTGAATGAGACTGAATAAAAATTAATGTGAATCTTATCTGTTAAAATACTTTTCTGCTTATGGAATTGTTCTTCAAGTCTTTGCATATTCTCAATTTGCCCTTCTTCCATGCCCAAATGCAACCCAGGTGAAATATTACATTATGATCATGAAACTTTTACTTCAGTAAACTTTCTTCCTCAAAGCCAAAGTTAGTTCTGTGGTTCAGCCCATTTTATTCTCAGCTCCAGTAAAAAGCAACACGTCTTCTTAAAGTACACAGAACATATATTTCCACAACATATTGTTCCATTGTGAAGCCAGAGTCACTAATGGTCATGGAATTGCTCATTGACAAGATGGGTGTTTGCAAGAGAAAGCACTATTTGGAAAAGTTGTGTTTTACTTGAGTAAATCCCCCATCAGGAGGCCAGGCTGCTAAGCCACTGGAAAAGCAGGGTACTCAGCAACAGAGAAGCTTTTGGGAGGCTAACTGTGATCAGTCTATTTGACATTGAAATCAGTAGATCAATAGGTCCCTGCACCTTTTCCCCAAAGAAACAGTTCTTTGCTGAAAAAATACCAAGTCAATGGTGAGAAACTGCATACTGCTGTGCCTGGGATGAGATACTTTGTGTTTTTATTTTATGTTTTGCGTGTTAAAGGTTCTAGGTGGGTGAGAAGATTGTGTGGCACCACATTAATATGAAACAGTAACAGCAGGTTCAGTGATAGAAAAGGGACACTTGAACATCTTGTTTAAGAATATCAGAAGTCAGACATGGTGCTCTTTATCACACTGACTTCTGCTGTTCAGGTTGATCCCAGCATGGCCCACAAGCCAGCCGTGAGCCATGGCCCCCACACTGGGTCTGTGTAACCCCACATTCTCCATGGGGAGATGGCAAATCCTCTGCTTGCCCAGGCTCTTTCCCCAGCTTGTCCTTGGGTGTCCTACAGCACTGAAAACACACCCACACCTCCACTGGCATGTGTGCTCCTGAGGTGTGCCACAAATGGGGAGTTTGGCCAGCAGCCTCATTCACGTGGGTTTCGTGTCCTCTCCTCCCACCCACACTGGAGCAGACCTGAACTACTGGGGCATTACGGCTCACATCCAGAAACTCAGGGCAGGGAAACATGGAGTTCTATTCATGTTTGGAGGAGTTCGGGTTTTTTTAATCTGTTGTTCAAACATTTAGTGAACATTCATAAAGCCCATACTCTCAAAATTATGTATTATTATTTTTTATTAATAAATAACCCCCATTCCTTTGTCATATGGGAAGTAAACTGCTTGGACAAGCTAAATACTCAAATCAGGTTGCAGAAGGTTTTAATTAATTAATTTCACTAATCACACAGTCTGTTGCTGTTTGTGAGCTGAGGAGGAGTAGAAATGGCTGTTCTTAGCAATGAGACTGCACCGGTGCTTTTTCCTTTGAGACAGTTAAAAAAGGTGTTCTGTCCATGTCTTGTAATATGCAATGACAGGTATACTTTTTACTAGGCTTTTGTCTTGCAGTTTAACACCATTAATATCTGGTATATCATTTGTTGGGGACACATACCTTACACTAGCAGGAGAATGGGTTATGTGATTTATAGAGGCAAGCTGAAAGTTTGCAGGTGAAATTGGAATTCTGTGACTACTTTGATATGTCCTATTCTTATCTATCAAAGGTTAAGAAGGACAGAAATATCTGAATTTAAGACTGGATTAATGAATGCACACACAGAAAGAAAAAAAAAAGAAAGGAAAAAAACTCCACACCCAACTTGAAAAGTACTTTCCCATCAAAAACACCATAAAGCACTATAAAAAACCCCCAAACCCATGTGTTTTACTCCGATGTGCTGTGAAATTAATGTGGAAGTTTGAAATCTAGTATAGTAAAAAAGTGGAAAAAATCCAGCACAATTAAGTTGAGAAGCACATTTTTAACTTCAAAAGATGAGAGATTTAATCTACAGTAGTCATATTTAAGAAATATATGTAGCGCTCATAAAAATGTTCAGGCTTTCATCAATGTATATAAACCTGTTGGGATACCTCTTCTGCAGCAAAAACAGTGGTAATCACTCTGAAACCAATGACCCAAACTCTGATAATTTGCACTGGTTGCAGGTCTGCCTGAGCTCATTTGACATACAATAGGTACAGAATGGGCAATGGTAAGACTACTTCCCATGCAGGGCAATGGATTCTCCACCCTGATCAAAAGGGATTATTCCCACAGCAGAATCAAATGAGATGATTGATCTGTACACATTGTTTGGTCCACGGTCTTTGCATTGTGGTCAGCAGCCCATCAAAAACCTGAGTGGGACACACCACAACCTCTTCTTCCCTTGTCTGCCAGGTAGCAACAACTTTTAGGCACTACTCACCTGGTCCAGATTCACGCAGTCACCTGAAGGTAAAAGATACATACCCACTAATTAGTCTGGAATTGCCTGATTCCCACTTCTACACTTCAGTTATACTTTTTAAGGCCATATACCAAAATTACACAGTATTCTTTGAAGATAAAAGTTTCTGCTTTTCACAGGTATCATTCTTTATGCCCTCTCTTGGAAAATTGCAGGTGCATTATGTAACTACTATGGGTGTTATTTATGATTATCTCTACTGGGAAATCAATTGGTGCTGCAGAGGATAACAGCAAACACTTAAAGCAAAGAGGAGATGATATTCTCCTGTGGTGATACTGATGACACTGATAGACGGTAAATAGATGGTCAGAGAAACCCTATTGTTAGCTTGGCAGGATTGACCTTAAACAGTTATGTAGGCTCATATGCATTTTGCTTTCAATCTGCCACCAAAGCAAAAGCAATGGGTGCAGTAGTCATGGAGGCTGCATGCCAGCATCAATATTGCATTTGCATCACTTTTGTTTATGTTTAGAAAAAAATGCTCTTGGCTCTGTTTGCTTGAATAGTGAAGCAAGAATCTCGTTATTTCAATGTGAGGCTCTGGCCTGAAGTGGGATAGCAGCTGCTAGTTCTTCTCTGGTTTTTTGCAGGCAAAAAAACAATACTAAAATATATCAAACTAACTGACCTCTCTCCTGATCCTCTGAAAATATCAGCTATTGTGTCTGTTGAGTATCCCATGACCAAAAGCTTGTGCCAAGGCTCCACTGCACTCCTGCTTCCTGGTTTGGCCATTTGTCCTTTCCATAGCTTTCAATGCTGGTGGCAGGGATCTCCCTGGGGATTATCTTTACATAGTCCTACAGAGGTCACAGTAACATGACAGACTCTCTTTGCCTGACACAGTACAAATGCATCACGAGCCATAATATCTGACTGGGATGAAGCACAAGTCCTATCTACAGCAAGTAGTAATCCCATGGTAATTTCTGTAATAAAGATGCAATGCCCTAATTTAATTCCATCTTGGCTAATTACATTGTCTAGTCGCATTTGCCAGTGCTATCACCAGGATGTAGCATTGTGCATTTACTGCTTTGACTGTTGCTAACAAACAGTTTAGCTGTCACACTGTTAGCTAGTGCTAACACAGGATGATCATGGACATTCACATATGTGTAAAATAATTAGAGCTGATTGAACAAACTCGTAACACACTGCAGAATTAACTGCATCTCAGAGAAAAATTACATTTCTCCTTTATTTAGTATAGGACTGAATCTACTTCCTCTGAATTCAGTAACAAACTGTGACTGATTCCAGGGCAAATCTGGTTCCAGTCCTTCATTAGCAGATGGACTTTGGATATCAGTGAGTGAAATTTGCACTGTATATGTACAAATCTCTGTTAGATCTGTGGGATCTAACAAACAACTTCCTGTGACTTCTTCAGGTCCTAGCCTCGCCAATTATAAAATCTTGTGTCATTGTTTTCTGAGGAGCAGCATTTTCCTTTTTGAGTATAGCTAGCAACATTCATGTGAAAGACAATTAAAATGCGGTAGACTATTATAAATGCAAGATTGAATAACTGTCTTTTGGGGGAAATTTATCTGGGTGTGCCTGATTACATCCTTTAGCAAATGACACTCAGCTGAAAAGATATATTGTCATTTGTATTGATAATCTACTACATTAATGTTTGAAAATAGTTTAAATTAAACAATTTAAAAAATTGTAGGGAGTCTGCATTTAAAGGTCCAGTGGAGCATCCATCAAAGTGACAGACATTTCTTTCTCATTGGCGTCTCAGCTATGTTTACAGTTCATGGTATCAAAAAAAAAGGAAAACATATTTAAAAGCCTAAAAGGAAGAATGACTCAACACATTTAATTGAGATGACAACCAAAGTAACAGGTGTCAGAATAACTATGTTGTAAAGCCAGTGAAAAATCAACTGAAATAAAACAAATTTCACTCTGCCACTGTTGAAGTTAGATATAGGCAAGTTGAATGGTCCTTGTCCAACCACAGCTATGCAAAAGTTGAATTAGATTATACCACTCCACATACATGGTTAACTAATATGTTGCTAAATGGGATTTAACTTCATCTCTGATGACTATTCAGCTGTGGTCAGGACATTTTAACAAATCTAACTTGATTTTCCATAACTGTATTTAAAGCACAGTAACATCTAGCTGGGTAGACAAGGTTTCATTTTGCACTTGAAGGCCTTGTATTGTGCAGGGTGATTTTTACGACATAACTACTTCAACAAAAGCCCTACAGTAGACACAATTACCCTAGAGAGGGATGAAGTGGTTTTGATGTTATGGCTTATATCGCTTGCCAAACTGGAATGCATTTTACAGGCAAAAAGCACTCTAATTATGTAGCACTCTACTTATGTACTGGCAGAACTCCGCATGACAAAATTTTCAAGTGTAAATGGGAGCTAGGTGCTTATTTAATTCATTGTGTCTTCTAACCACTTAACAAAGTATAATTTGTTTTCCAAAACCTCCCCTTCCCCAGCCATGCACTAGGTGTGACTCTTACCCAGTTCTGAAGTCAGTAGGAGCACACCAGCCCATCTGAGAGGGAGGATCAGGCCTGCTCCTCTAGAGAAAGGCTGCACTATTGGCATTCCCCCACTAGCAGATGGTGGTATAACAAGAAAAGCAACACTCTGGGAAATACAAAACCATGCAAAAAATTATTCCTTGTCCTACACTCTTCTCTGCATAACTCTACCAGCTCTAACTTCCTGACTAATCAGTGTATGAGTACACCTGGGACAAAAGGGGTTTAAGAAAAGTATATGAGATGTTACCCTGACACCAGGTAGGCAGCATACTGCAGAGTGCAGAGAGAAGGTTCTCCTTCACACCATAGAGCTGCCAGCTCTGGCTGCCACAGGAGACTTTTTTCTTTTCTGTGGATGGGCTGGTGTGGCTAGACTGCATCTGTGTGATGCTGTGGGAGGAAGCCTTACCGACACGGGTTGTTGAGAGCTGGGCTCATTCTTCCAATTCACAGTGCAGATGTGCCCAGGAAGGCTGAGCAGGAGGTCAGGTTTAAAGGATAACAGCAACTGGATGTTACTGTATCTGCCTCTTGGTTTTTAGAGTGTTGTCATCACTGTTTTAATAAGGTCTGCATTTACCCTTTCCACTCTCCCCCAACCAAAAGAATCCAACATCAAGTCAGACGTGGAAACACCTGTTTTGTACTTTTCCTTGCATTTGAAAAGGACAAAGGGAAAAAAAAAAAGAGAGACTGAGAGAGACAGAGAAAACTGTAAGATCACATTCCAGAAATATTTTGGAAATCCATGGGCTTAATGAGAGAAAAGAACTAAATGCATGAATGTTGTCACTGGCAAGCCATCTGGAACGTGGAAGCAAAAAATGCTTTCAAAATCTTGAAAGTAAATGATCATGCAAGACACATATAGTCAGTTCTTGAGGCAAAAGGTGTTTAATTAGAGTGGAAAAAGTCTTTGTTCTAAGTAATTAAAGGTAAAATTCCACACTAGATGAGAGAAATCTAAACTCCTTAAACATTTGACAGTTTTAAAGAGAAATCAGCAAGGGTTCAGGCATAAACCCACAAAAGGAGAGGTAGAGGAGGAGGCCAGACTGCCTGCTTAGGCAGGCAGCTCTGCTGAGACATTGTAAGGGCTGAGAAGTCAGTCCCTGCCCATTTACGGTGATTCAAAGCACTCAAGTCAGGCTTACAGGCATTCCTGACAACCACAGAGTAGAATAAGCAGCCTACAAAGTGCGATGAAAAATCCCACATGCTGACCAGGGAGTTGCCTTGAACTAGTTGGGCAGTCTTTACTCTCAGAGCTACTAATGGATTTTATATTAGGTGGCATCTTCTTTACATAGGACACAAATAATCCTGGCATCAGGGACAACCAACGCAGGTGACGGAATGGTAAACTCAAGGATCCTCATGAAACAGAGATGTTGAGATATCAGTACTGACCGTGCAGGACCACCCCTGGACATACATGCTCAGAAACAGGACTGCAAACACACAGAGGACATCTCAAATCTGAGATTTAGCAACCAAAGCCTTCATTTGGAAGTTGATAGGGCAATTATGGGCATCACAGTTTGGGAATTTGGCATTGCCAGAAGGAACTGTTTAGGAGTGAGACACCTCCATGATTTTGGAGATCTAACTATCAAGATGTACACACTACAGTGACTCTTCTACATGACAAAAGGTTTTAGATGATGAGGTTCAGTCCCTTAAGTGAAAAAAAAAACCCCAACCAACCAAACAAAAAAAACCCTAGGAAAAATTCTCAGTGTGCTAAAAATGTTCATTTTTCTTTTTCATTTGTTCTGGGTATAACAAAGTCAGGTATTAATAGTATAATCTTTTGATTCCAATTGTTTCCAATAAAATCCATACTTCACAACAAGTTTTGCTCAATAAAAGTAATGACTAAGCTTTCAATAATTTGGATTCTACTACAATTTTTAATAACATTTTCGAGTTTAGTACTTTCTCCCTTCTCTGTAATGATTGTCATTATAAGATTACATGCAGATTTCCCAACAAGAGAATTTCTTACCACCCAGAGCTTTCCTGTGGAGACACGTGTCAATATTAGCAACCATTTTTTGAATTATACCTTTGACACAATTATACAGCTACCAAGTGCAATGCATTTCTCCTCATTAACAAGCACACTGATGTTTACTAAAATCTATTTCATTTGGTTTATGGATATAAAAGAGGACACTGTCAAAAGCTGTATCTTTTCTCGGTGCTGGCCAAGCCAAAGCTTTAAGATTCCGTTCCAACTTCTCACCAGCATGTGGGAACAGATTCATCATCATCTGCACAGAAGCCTAAACCATTTCCCAGCTCATTATTTTAAAAGGGCTTTCCACAAGTGGAAGTGTGATTACCTAGGCCTATGTAGTGAAAGCTAATCAACTACAGCAGGTATCAAATGGTATGAAAAATACACAGATGGTTACCAGGAATCTCTCTTTCCTAGTGGAACAGAAGAGCTAATTTATATGTTAGCAAACAGCAAGTCATCTCACTACTCTCTGAAGAAAAAAGACAAATGTTGAGTATTATAAAAGATACTGCAGCAATATTTCTGATCCTCAGGAAAGAGGTAAAACTACCAAGTGGTAGCTGAAAACCAGCCAATTACAGTTTACTCTGATGAGAAAGTGCTCTTTTGAAGATCCCTACAAGGGCAGAGGACTGCAATGCCTGTCACCCTTTTGACTTTGGACCTTACACAAAATGCAGCCTTGTCTTTTTACTTTGCTGTTGTGAAAGTCATGGAAGTGTTTGTAAAAAAATGTTTTCTTTTCCACTTGTGATAGAGCCTTAGTAGATCAGCTGAAATTGCCTGCATATTCTAAACTTATGAGCATCATCCCACTAGAGATGTGTTCTTGAATGTTAAATTTAGGCTAATTGGAGCCATATCCTTTAATTTAGCAAGCCGAGGTTACTAATACAGATCAAGAGCTAAAAATTAACTGTGGAGCTGATGTATGCTAAATGCTTAAGTGATATCTTAACCTATAATTATACAAGTTCTGTTAATAGTGAATAATTCAAATCTTCAGGGATTTCAATAGTCTAATGGGCTGTAGTTATTTTGAATTTACATTATGGTTGCTAGGTTTCATTAAAACGAGCAAAAGGCTGTATGGCATAGCAGAGGAAAATTGGTGTTTGAAGTTATCACCCAGAAATCAAAACATGAAATTTAAATTAGAAGGTGTCCAAGCAACACAATGACACCAAAGCTGAGCACTGATAATGAAAGAAGACAGTGAGTTTGCAGGGAATATTAAAGGGAGATGGCACTACTAGCAACAAGGTCTGTAACAGCAACACCTTAAATTCTGCACTCTGTGTAAGGAGTTCAAAACATATTACAATTAAGCCTTACAATTACGATTAAGCCTTGCTGTGTTCTTCTGAATTATTTAAATTTTGTTATCACTGATTTGCAGGTGGCAGGCTGAGGCACGAAAAAGCACATGGCTTATCTGGAGTCATGCGATGACTCAGTAGGATGCGAGAGCCACAGCTGGGTGGCTGCACCCTCCCCCCTGACAGGTACAGTTACACCACACCATGGCTTTAGAGGCTCAGACAGCCCCTTTCACCACTGGCCACTGCCAGTTTCAGCCTCATACCACAGTCTTCTGCTGGACTGAGACACATGTCTTTGGGAGATGTGCTGTACACTGCATCACTCAAAGCAGCATGGGTTAAAGCTCGTGCTTTCCGAAGAGCCAGAGGGAGTTGTTAATCATGTGGATCACTGCGGACATCTGACTTGCAGGGCAGTCCCACAAACACATCAGCACGATGGCAAGGATGGCATTATCATGGAGGGGAGGGACAGCAGGAAGTTGGAATGACCACGTTCAGCCAGTGCTGCAACCAAGGAAAGCACTGTGTAGCCAGATGGGGCCACATGTGTTTCTACAGAAATGTGATACACTTCTGGGGGGCCACGGTGTACATCCTCCAAACTCAAATGACAGCTAATGGCCTCCTCTGAGCAAAGCCCACCCAGGCTTTGAGAGTAAGTCTAGGTTTTGCTGACTCAAGACTTAAACTTGCCAGTGTGACTCATTGCTACTAGTCACAGTGATGTGGTTTCTCCCAGCTCCTGCTCTTCTGAGCCATACTGTAGGCAAATGAACTATTTTTGGAACAAGAGGGATAAATTAGATTACTTGATAGATAATAAAAATACCACGTAAGTTAAAAGGAATGAGCAGCGCTTTCTACAATTTGGTGGAAGTCAAGCTGTCTGACATGTTTTGATACCTAAATTTGAGTTTAAATTTCTTTTTAATTCTTCTGAAGTGTACTGTAAATATAGAGTGTCTCTGTTTCTTATAAGCAGAGTTAAACTAAAATAAATGTTTTTTTCTCCCTAAAGATTTCCTTAACATTTAGTTAGTTGTTCTTGCTACTCTATCTAAATTCAAGCTTAAATTCCACATTTGTGTATCATTTCAGTTTCTGAATCTAAATTTAAATATCTGAATTTCTCTAAAAAGCAGAAATACTGTGTTGTTTTGGTATTGCTCTTTTGGGGTTTTTTTTGTTGTTTTTTTTTTATATTTCGTTGGGGCTTTTTAAACGTAAACACTTTGAAGCTTGGCAGCTCCCATGTTAGTGAATAAGCCATGAGATGAAAAGTTATAACTAAGTAGTTCTTTCTTCTACAAAATAGGTCTTCCCAACAGCTCCTTTTTATTTTATTCTAAGTAACATCTTACATCTCAGTCTGAAATACATGTATCCATTTTGTAATGTGTTGCTAAATCTTTCTAATTTACATAAGAAGCAACAGCAAAACTCCACGTACGTTGTGTTAAATTATTATTATTATGTAATTACATAATGAAGAAATAGCAAATTCATACTCTTAAAATGCTGATCATGAAGTATATTAAATTATAGCATTGCCTCAACTGCAGGGCAGGTGTGCTCGGTGGCACACCCTCCATCATGCAGACTATGGGATAAACCAGAGCACAACACAGTTCTTCTCTGGGAAACCAAAGGAGATATTGCAGGCCTCTGCTGTGTCCTGCAGCCAGACCTAGAGCTGCTTCAGGGCTTATGTTTGTAGGTCTCAGAAGAAGCAATACCTAGTGATTCACAGTAAATAATGCATTTCACTAAGTGATCCAGAAAATATATGTGCTTCTGTGGGAAGGTTCACTCTGAAATTGCAAGTAAATAGAAATCCTTCCCAAGCCTACTTTTACATGCTGCAGATGATGGGGAGTCAGCAGGGTCAGATTTGGCTCAGGAATGTGTGCTGCAGATATCAGTGACTGCAAGGCCTGAAGCCCCTGTAGCCTTGCCCTCCAAGCTGAGTACTACATCAACCTCCCAGTAGTCCAACAAGACATATCAGAATCACATAGTTTAATAATTCATTGGTTGAAAACCATTTTCAGATTGATAGATGCCTCATTACTACAGAGTCATGTTAAGCAATAACAACACAAATCAATAAAAATCATCAAATAATTAAGCATCTTCAGTCACTTAACACCCATTGCAACTGCCATTAGCAAGTGGTTTGAGGGCTGTTCATAAATCTCTTTAGCTTATTATAAATTCCCCATAGAGCACTCAGATGCCCTAGCTATGGTGATAAATGCTGCACACACTCCAATCCTGTCCCTGTACTATTAACTGTAATAGTTTCACATTTAAAAATTGTGTCCTGGGAATATGGCTGAGGACATAGCACACTGGAGACACATTAGCAAGAAGAGACGTGATGGTCCAGACCATGACTCACCACATAACCCTGAGGACCTTATTTACCTTCTCATTTTAAGCGTAACCCTCTGTGATAAATGTGTATCAAAATTTAATCACTTCATGCGCTTTTATGTAGTCTGATTAATGATATTTAGAGAGCAATTGGGAGATCCCTGGATAGAGGTTGGGGAGTTTTGTCAATTTGTCATTACTGCCTTCAGAGCTTTCATTTCTTGTGTCAGGTCCCTGAATTTAGAGGAGTTCTTTCTAATGCTCTACATGCACTTTGTGAAACTGACTGCTGGTGTCAAATGCCAGCATATCCACAGGGCGTAAACCATCTGGTTTTGCTGAAACTAAATATTCCCATGTTTACTGAGGAAAATAGATGCAGACACTTTCAGTTCTTGCAGCTGTTCCTTCCTGGGAAACAGGAGGAGAGGATTTTTTTCTCTCCAAAGCAGAGGAATAGTAAGCTTGATTGACATTTTGCAAACTGCAGGTCCTGCAGGGCCAAATTATTTACCTTGTTTCGCTTCAGAAGTTCTTCCCCCTTCCTTGCTGGGGTGTAACGCCTCAGCAGGTGTTGTGTATTTCTGATAGTTTGTGAGCAGTAGCACAGGCTGTCAGGGGAACTGAGATTGTATCACATGCCAACAAACATAATCTAAAGAAAAAAACCCAACTCTTCTCACACTTTTAAATAGTTCTGATATGGAGAGATGAAGTAACCTGTGATACAAACCCCTGATAATGTCTCACCTTGTCCTTATTTTGCATATGGCTGCTGGAGGGCTCTCTCCTGCCTTCCAGGCAGTGCCTATCTTGCCCAGGCTCTCTAACCCAGCTGGGAGCTGTCAGGATAGACCAGGGGGGGCTGCTCTTTTCAAAAAAATAAGATTTTCAAGTCACACTTACTGGATTGAAATATTTATTCTATTTTTTTAACTGTTTCAGTACTGGTTCTTGATATCAACAATCTGCTTTCTTGTTTTAATTCCAGATAAAATACGGGAACATCTAGACCTGCCCTGTCCTGCCCTGCCTTTTAAGTATGCACAAAAGGCAATGATGGCATAAGTACATTTACAGGAATCAAGGGTCAGTATTAATCCACAAAAAAAGTCTTGTTCTTCAAATAATACTATTACCAAAGTTTTGGTGAGTATAGTGCACATATTTGTGTATCAGCCAAAGATCCCGTAATGTGTTTCAAATAATAGCTACATCAAGAGAGATGGACCGGCACTACCCCTAAATGATTGGGCATTCAGGTGACAGATCCATAATCAAGTCCCTGGCCCAATGGATATTTAGTTGTTCATACAAAGTGTTTCAGCTCCAAACAGTGATACCAAGAGAGCTGGTATGGATGCAACAGTTCAGAAGAAGATACATTCTTCTCTGTGTATCTTAGGTATGTGCCTTCAAACCCAAATCACTGGCTAGTTTGGGACTCTCCTCCTTTTATTTCTTAGGAATGTTGAGAAAGTTCTGTTTTTATCCCAGTGTAGAAGATAATTATTTATTTTTTCATCTTAAAAGGATATAACCCTAACCAGATATTTACCCAGTTTTAGCACAAATACTGACAAATGATAAAGGGTCATAAAGTACTACGGAGTAGTTATGTTGGGTTTTCTTCACCTACCTATGAATCTAAACTTTTGGGACAAAATAGGGATAATTTATCTGCAGACTTTGTTTATTTTGAGATTACCTTGATACAATTTCCTGACATTTCTGACTACAGAAACAGGATCTGTAAGTATTTTTGTAAACAAACTCTCCTAAGAAAATACACTGGTGATTTGGATCAGTAATTTCTTCTTCAAGTAAGAAACTGGAGAACAACACTGAGGAGACAGCAGTGGTTCAGCTAATGCTGCCCAGGGAGAAACTGCTCCTAATTACATGCTGCAAAACTAACCACATGGCTCCTACTGGCCTCTCCCTCCCATCCACACCAGAATAGCAGTCAGCCCTGAATTACAGTTTGCAAAGGTTATAAAGTACATTAGAAACAAGCTATAGTGATGGGATAATGTTGTAAAATACTGCTATGTACTGTCTAGCAGGTAACTGATGACAGACCTAGGGGGTAATGTACCTGAGGCCATGGTTTTTGAAAGTTACGATGGCATAGTAAATAACTTAAAAGTGCATGTAGCACACTAAATTTAAAGTGCAGTGAATAACAGAAGTACTGTCTAAACCAGTGTAAGGTTACTAGGAAAGAGTAGGTAACAGAGAGGTGCTGAGTCAGTGCTCTGTACCTGGGAAAGCAACTGTCTCAAATTCACAGCAGCAGACAAAGTGAGAACTCATGTCTAGAGAGCCACAGTTTAGGGAATGGCATTAACTAACATAATTGTTTTGCCATCTTCTTTGGAAATTTCTGTCCTGCAGAGCTGACAAGCTCATCAGACAAACACTGCAAATTAAAAGACACCTTCAGACAGCATGTGGACAAGGAGAGGAAAGGTGACACACGGTGTATTCAAGGTAAATTAGGCTGAGACCACATAGGGCAAAGCTGTGTTGGTGGATATGACAGGAAACTTCAAAATAACTGAAAGGCAATTTAGAAAGGTGAGCATTACTAATGGGATTTTGACAGAGGCATCAGTGACGCTCAGCTACCCTTGCTACTTGAATTGCCAGTTAGGTATCTTTGGCCTGTATCTGTGTACCATATAATGCCAAAAATTACTAAACATCTCCCCTTGATCAAAAAAAATGCATTCATTCCACATTAACTGTTTCTTTCTGAATCACAGAAGACAATGAGCTTCATTCTCTGATCTTTTAATTCTGTTTACTGTACTTGGATTATGCCAACATGAAAAACGGGACCTGTCAAGTTTTACCCACTGAGGGAGAAACTCGTGTACTTGTTTCCCTGTTCAAGCTATGAAGAAAGGGGAGGCAAACTTTACAGGGCTATGCAGCACAGTGAGGTGACCTTCCAACTGCTTGACAACCCATGTAGAGCTGGGAACTACCTGTCACCCAGCTATGTTCCCAATAAAATAAGTCACCGGCACAGAATCTACAAGGAAATTAGTGAGGTATTTTTTGTAGCTTGTTCCATTTCACAGCATCTCTGATAATTAAATTATTTTGTTGTTTTGATACACTGCTGAATTGTTTCTGGAACATGCTGACATGCCTAGTAAAAACAGTTGTTAGGGAATTATGTTTTGCTGGGTGTATCCGAAACTTTAGCATCTTATGGAGTTTTGGAAAACATATTAATTGTATTGTTATGCCACAGTAAAAGACCATTTTTCCCATTTAATTGTCAATGCAGAACGTTCTGTGATGATATAATTATGTCTCAACCTGATGCTGTGATGGCTTAAAATAACCCTCAGGGCAGTTCGGTTGTGTGAAGTGAAATTGGGACAATTCCTAAAAGCTCAAGAGGGATTGCAGATCTATTAGTTTTGGCAGCAATAAAGTGGCTGGGATAAGGAAGATCCTTTTAGTTAACAAAAAATGAAAGAAAAATATTCTAAGATCTGGTGGGTTTTTTTTTTAGATCACAGAATTTGAAAAATAAGAAAGAATAGCTGTATGTGCTTTCAGCAGATGAAATTACATTTCTATATATCCTGCCTGTGTATTTCAAAAGGGTGTTCTTTTACTTGACTGTCTGGACACCTGGCATCATCTGATGTCTAATCATAGCCCCACCTTGTCCTAATTGCTTTTGTTTTGCTCATACTCCTTTTATTCTAATCAAGAGATAAAAAACTGGGTTTCGAAATTATGTAAGGTGACAGGATTTTGCTGGCTCGTACAAACTGATGGAAAAAAATCAAGTTCAAGCTCACAGAGGTGAGTTTCTTCCATGGACATCTATATTTAGGCATATAAAGAAGTGGTCTGTTTTTTTCTAGAACATCTGCACTTTGTTACTTTGTCAACATACATGCATTTGTGTGCTGTCCCAGCTCACAGTAAGTTTTCATCACCTCCATTTTAAAGCATTTTTCTGTCTATCCAAGGCAAGCATCTGTTGACAGAAGTATGTAAACATGTCTTTAGAGAGGTCATCTTAAGAAAAAAAAAAAAAAAAAGGGTTCATAAATCACCTAAAAAGTACTCCTAGCAGATCTAGCCGCGATGAAACACGAACCACAGCGGTTATGATTTTTTTCTGACAAATGCGCTAGAAAGGCGCCCAACTCGTCACTCCGGTCACGACAGACTTTAATACACTGTGAGATTTCACAGGTGCAATCTCAGCAGAGGAAGGGGTGACACGCAGTCTCCTAGGACTGGTTTCCCTGCCTTTTGCCCATAACGGAGGCTGCCAACGCCCCCGACCCCGGCGGTTCCCAGGACTCCCGCGGGGAAGGTGCACCGAGGAAAGGAGGGCCGGAGCAGCGGTTCCGCGCACGCGCCGCGCTCTCGGGCGGGCTCCGCGGCGCCTGCGCGGTGGCGGAGCGCGGAGCGGCGGCGGGCGAGGCGGCACATGCGCCCTGGCGGCTTCTGGGGCGGGGAGGAGGCGCGGGGAGGAGCGGCGGCGCTTCCCTCCTTTTAGCTGCGAGGGAGCGGGCGCGGGGGG